>OMNN01059264.1:2778-38511 GCA_900302755.1 Chromis chromis
AAATTGCAATGTACTTCTACATTGATGTAAAATACTTTGGTAGAAGCTGCTACAAATGTAATAAATGCATGTTTTATAATGTATGTTTGTACTAATGGGAAATGATGCTAGACAAGTGACTTTGTAATGCTACAGGCAAAATAAATTTGGAAACAACAAAGAGAAAGAAAAATATTTGTCCAAAGTTTTAATCCTTCATTATTTCTGGAGCTGTCTCATCACCACCCACAACTTCTTTTGATGTTTTTCAGCTGTGAGCAACTCCTCCATTAGCCCTACATATGTGCATTGCATTGTGGGACAATAGTGTCCATCAACAGCACCACTCAACAATCATTTAGTATGCATGCTGACATTTTTGAGTGCGCTTAATTCTGTCACTTTCCCATTGTGAATGTACAACAACCTCTAGAATTAGTATGCAGAAAGGGATGGCGATACAGCATAGGCTCTTAGAGAAGTGGTCCAGAGACCAGAACTCGACTACAACAGCCCTGGACTTACAATTGAAGGATGCTCGAAACCTACGGCTCAATGACATTCAACAAAAGACGACCTTTGATGAGTCAAAAGTGTGATGTTGAAAATATTTACCAGCACGGAGTTGGAGCGGCCGTTGAAGGGCTGGGCCTCTGTGAAGAACTCTGTGCCGTGGTCCAGCCGTCCGTGACCCCCATACTGAACCATGTCTGAATCCAGCTTGATTTTGTATCTGGCGGAGATTGAGGTTAAGGCACAATAGCAGTGGGAAATGGCTTATGAGATCGAAGACATAAGAAAGCGCTGGAGGAGGTTTTATCGGCAGTGCTTTTGCGTTGCAGGCTCGGTTTTAGCGGCGCTCAGCTGGTTTATACTCATTGAAATCCTCACATCCATCAGCATGCATCTCCACCTCACAGCGCTGTGAAGTGACAGTGCGGAGCCCAAACAGACAAAGAGAATGCTGCCTGAAATTAGCATAAATAGAAAAGTGATTCAGCCATGGCCCAACCATCCAGCCTGCCTGTCTAATTTATCTAATTCACTGCATAAATAACAAGTTTAATCAAAAAAGTGATCCAAATGAGTGACACCAGATACACACACAAAAGATTATAAAGATTATTCTCTCCTCCTCCAGGACTTGTTCACATTTTCTTGTTTAACAACTTGACAAGGGAAAAGACTTATTCATGTCAAATATGGAGCAAATCACTACAAATTGATCTCAATTACATACAATAGAGGACTGCAAAAGACATTCATCCCCTTAAAGTTACCAGTAGGCATCTATGTGTTGACTGTCAAACACTGAATCGGTTCTATTTTAATTATAATCGAGTCTTCATTAGTTGATAATTTTCAAAAAAGTCCACTCTGATTCAATGTTATAAAGCAAATTATGTCAAAAAAGGTTTAGAGCTGTGGTTCATTACTGCACTCAGTCAATAAAATAGTAAAAAAACAACAACAGGTAAATAGTTTTAATCATGCATAGAAAAGTTGTACGTACTAATTCTATGTGTAAATGGGGGTTTGAATATTAACGCAATCCACATTTCTGTCACCTTTTCTTCAATCTCTCCACCATGCCTCTAAACAAGGATGCACACACATTAAAGAGCTGACTGATGGCAGCTTCTATAATCAGGTTCTCACGAAATATGTGTGTTCAAGATGGAAAGATCCAGCATGAAACATGATATGTAAATCATCCCATATGCCCCAGCAAGGGCATATGGTATGGGAATATGTTCACCTTCTTATGAAAGCGCATGATCAAATCAATTACATGAGGAATTATGCCCTTCAAACGGAAATGAAGAATACTGTCTAATGTGATAGGTAAATTGTAAGGAATGAGCTCAACAAACTGTGTCTCTGGAAACTATTTTCTAAGGAAACTTTTCGCTTTCTTAAACCGCTTGACATAAGCACGGTTTCCCATCTTGTTGCTTGGCAAAAGAAAACAAAAAGGATGGGTGTCAGCATAAGTTACAGGGCTGTTATTAATGTCAGAGGAAATATTTGAGACACTTTAAAAGCCAGATTTAAAATGCAAGAAAGTGCACTTTGACAAGTATGTACATATATATATATATATTTCTTATCCGAAAATGCCCCCACAGGGAAACTTTAGCCTTGGCCATGCCAGTCTCCCAGGGTCGGTGGCTATAAGGATAGGTACAGTAACTAACACCAAGAGAGAGGGGCAGACATGCAAACAGCTTCCTAATTGGCTGGCTGAATAATCACCTTATCTCCCCATAGGCGACATGCTGGAGTGTGATCCTCAAACGCTGCCTCATTCTGCCCCAGAGCTGAGGAAATTCTGCTTTTGCTGCCTGCTTGTCTTCTTTGATAGTGATGATTAAAAAGGAGTTCTGCTCTGTGCATTGTTTCTGCTGAGGAGGAAGATCCCCTCCTCCACTATGGTGGTTTATTGACAGAACAAACTCATTTTACCGTGGACGTTTTTACTATACCTACCGGAAGAATATGTTAATACTCTGCCAGGCGTTACAATGCTCCTGGGGAACTATATGATGTGATTTCAAAGCTTGGTTCTTCTAATGCAAATAAGAAAAATCTTTACGTACATTAATTCTAACAGTGCACACAAAATGTTTGGTAACTGTAAATATTCCAATGCCATGTTTCAGAGCCGATTTAAAGTGCTACACTGATCCTTCCTGGATTCTGCGAACGCTGTGTGTGTCTGTCTGTGGCACAGAGTGTGCTGGAAATGAGGCATAGTTACAGTAATTCACAGTTCCCTGGCAAACTTCTCTGCAAGGAAGTGAGGACCAGCACAAATTGGTAGTTGGAGGCTTTGAGCGATTACGTCTTTGTTAGTGGCTACAGACGGCTGCAACAACAGTTTGCAGTTCAGCTGTAAAGTATTGTAATCGATAGAGCCTTTGTGAATAAAGGGGAAGATTAAAGAACACAATCAATTTTGCCCAATGAGCAGAAAGATACGATTCCAGGCTGAAGCTTGATGATTAGAGTCATTGATGACCTGAAAACAATCTTGCCATGACCACGATTGCAGACCAAGCTACCACTTAGCTTCTCCATCAGCTTGTCTTTTTTTTCCCCCCAGGCTTTATGAAAGTAATAGCATTGGGTAAACAAGACCCGAGTGAGATGTGTGCACATCTGAAGAATGTGGCACGGCCTTGTAAGCATTCTAAATACTGGATGGAGCCTTTTCAGTGTTAACTTTACCTTTGCTTTCTGCTCAGACGATGTGAGTTACATCAGAGTGGAAGAAATGGCAGAAGTGGTTTCTGCTAGTAAAAAAAGATAAGAGAGGGGTCGAGCCAACCAGCAGCAACTGATGCAAAGTTGGACCTTTAAAGAGTATTCATTTATAATGAAAACAAATAAATATGTTAAAATAATAAATAAATAAAGTCCATCCTCATGCATGACACCTAAAAATAATTTTGAACAGCTTTCAGTGACATTTTTGCTCTATACTTTTGTTCTATTCATTCCTTTGTTTCAATTCTCGGGCATCCAGAATGACCTTTAATATTTAATATAAACATTCTTTGATTTTTGAAATTATTACAATGGACAAAACAACAATGTGCAGCCATAGATTTGTACAGAAAATATGTTGCTCCAGAAGGCTCGGTAACTGTGAAACGCTGAACTTGAAACAAGAGCAGTCAAAGGATCAGACGCATTTAAAAAAAACTGACAAGCCACTCAAAATGTATGATCATTAGCGATAAAATACAAGTTGTAAATATCCATTATGGTTGATAGACTGAATTTTTGGAGTGACTTTGACCTACTGTGCTGCACTTACCAGAGTTTTGTGCTACGAGTTTTCCTGCATAACGAGGAGTTATTACCGACATTTCCGTGGTAAATTTCTGCATTTCTTTTCTCAGTTAATTTTAGTAGAAGGATTTTATTGATGGAATGTGGGTTTGACTGTCCCATTAAAACCATTACACTTTCAATGATGCACAGGGATCGACTGATATGGGTTTTGTAGGGTCGATACTGCTGATTATTGGTAATCCAGAAAGGCAATTAACCGATATTTTGAACCGATATACATTAAATACAATATTTTAACAGCATGTGATAGCAGAGGACCTGTCATTCACAACTAGGCATCTTCGTTAATAAGGGTGACTATAACTGAATATATAAAAATGAAATAGGAATGATTAAATTAGGACGTTCTCCTTTGTTTATGTGGGTTCCACTGAGTCAGTTTGTCTCCTGTGGTTACGTCTGCTGTTCTTCTCCATTTTCTTAATCTTTCACTGTTTTATCAATTTTATTGCCAACTAAGGTTCATATCTTAAAGCTTTATCATTTATGGTTTTCCAGACTGCGTTTTAGGTTAATCTGTGGCTGTCTTCTAACTTAGCCGCTAGCCGTTAGCATAGCCACAGTGAGAGTAACTAATTTCCTGGTTTGTGGCAACAACTTGTGTTTCCTATTCAGTTTTTTACAGTCTCTCTTTGAGAGACATTTCTGAGACCACAGAGTGACTACACATTAAATTTATCAATAACCGGTAAATAAAAATACTGATAGCAATAATCAGAAAATTGCCTAATATCGACCATGATAATCAGCCAGGCTGATAATCGCTCTATCCCTAATGTTGCAGTTCACAAACAAAGCATGTTATGTTGTCTTTGGGTATGTTGAGCTCCAGATTATTAGTTCTGCACACAGTAACTGCTTGATTTACAGTGTGCCTGCCATACAGTATATATACACTGGGTGTTAAAGGGCTGTGGTGGGATGCAAATTGTGCTGCAGTTTATTTTACCCACAACTAAAGTGGTAGATAATTTGGCCAAATGGTTGCCGTGTTCACAACCTGTCTGATTATCTCAGTGCTTGTGCTTCTTGCCTCATCACACTGTTAATAATGGCAGCCTATTTCCAGAACTCAGGAATTACTTCACTGAGTACAATGTTATCATAATCGAGAGAAGTGACGGCCAAAACTGCAAAAACAACACCTGAGAATTGAATTTTCCTTTAATGCCTGAAATAAAGCAGCTCCTCAATTTGTCTACAGCATTTGATAAAATTTGGAATCACAGATTAAGCCTCTGAACTGATGACGACGTCTGCGGATGATATCTGATCAAGTTACACCCTAATGGAATACCTCGCAGAGGAGAGAAATGCAGTCCATCTTTATTTATCTTACAGCGCGTTGCAGAGGCTGGTGTTAACAAAAAACAGATGCATATTTTCCTTTTTCACAAACCTTATCTGGAACGTTATAGATAATATCAGAGTGCCTTGCTTTCACCTATGCACAGCAGCGTGTACTTTGATCTAAATTCTAGTTAGTTAGTGTCACTACACTTGTAGTTGAATTATTCCAAATGGCAATCCAGGAACAGCTCAGACAGAAAAGGAGAATGATGACCTGACACAATCGCAACTGCCTATTGGCACGGTGTAAATCAAAGACCAATCTGCCCTGACAGGTACAGCTTTCATGACGGGATCCAACTGGGATTTCAAATACTCTAACCAGCCAGATAAAGACCACTGCCTGAAGAATGTGTCCACCACGAGTCAGAGAGAAAAATAATAAAAAAAACACTGATGGTTTGAGTGCCTGTCTGAAAGCTGACGTTGACTGCATTTTAATGGCCAACACTTTTGGGTGAGGTGCTCAGCTTTACCGTCTCTCCTGTTTCTCATGGAGAGAGAGAGAGAAAACATATTAAAAAGAGGACAATGAGAAGCAACAGAGAAGCCTGTCTAAAAATATGAAGAGGCCAAACAGTCAGTGAGCATCCAACTAACTGGGACCGAGAAATAACTATACTGCAGTTGAGTTGTTAAGACGGCAGCATTGCAGTTTTACATTATATTCCAGAGACTAAAACCACAGCAGTTATTTAGTTGTAACACATCTGTACTGTGGCAACTGTGGATTCCTTTCACCGCTATACTGACAACTATTTTTCTATCCTTAATTAAGCATTGAGGAGTTATGCAGAAGTAGCTACATCTCTTGTGTTTATTTTTTAATTGCGCGATAAATTAATTATGGGAAGAGAAAACACCCGAAGATCCGTCTAATCAACATGCAGGCATCCGACATGTGACAAAGGGCAACAAAAGGTAACTTAATGGTGGGTTTTTTGCAGGAGAGGGACACAATCTGATATAATATGGTACTTGCCACATTGCCAAAGGAAATGACACCCCATATTGGATCAATTTTCAGCGGCTCACAGCATGGTCAGTCACATCTAGCTATTATTTCCAGATAGAGCAGTGGTGTGGGGTTCCACTGTGACATCCCTGACCCTCACACAGGTAGAATAAAGTTTAAGTATATGACAGCTGAGTGTAATGAAAAAGCACTTTTGGACTCTTTGAGCTTGTCTTGTTTACCTCCTCTGCCTCTGAGTGGCACTTTCATCTGTCTTCTCCCCTAATTGGATCCTCTGCACACATTCCCATCGGAGGATCTGCATCTCTTCATACACACGGCGCATTTACCTTCCTCACACACACAGCACATTTGCCTTTATGTGTTTACCGCCTCTCTGTATAATGACAGCCAGAGCTTTGCCCTCACATTTATTTGCATTTCCTCTCAACCCACCCAGTGTCTGAGGCCTCTCCTTAAACATCAAAAGAAGCACCAGGAGGAAAAGATGTGGTTCCATCTAAATGAAAATAAACCCTCAAAAACGATGTTACAGACACCGTGCAGCAAGGCTATTAGTGCTTTGCCCAAGATTCACCCCGTCAAGGCAGAGCCAAAACCACGAGGCAGAACGTACAATTATTGCACATCAAACAAGCTTACAATTAACGCGTGATACTAAAAGATGAAGAGTTGCTTCTATTGGTTTTGAAATCATCAATTAAACTTGATTATTGTTTTGTCTCACTATTCTAATTTAATACCACGATAAGCAACAAAAAATGTTCTGTTTGGGGCTTTTTATCCATTGTAATAATCAATCTTTGTAACTGTAAAATATAATTGACAATAATGTAATAATCAGGGATACCACAATCAAATTCCCATTGAAATTATTTTTGCTTGTTAATGCATCCGATGCAGACGTCATCAGCCCATTAATTTGCTGTTATCATAAATTATTCTCATACTTATGGGCCTGTGGGAGCATTATCAGGGTTACTCTCTGTTACTCAATGCTCATAATAGATGATAAAGGGCCTACTGAGCCTACTAGAAGGTGGAGAAGATCCCCACTGGACCCTGTATAAGGGAATGATCTGTGATGAAAACAGCCAGTTAATAAGCTGATCATGTGCGAATTGGGTGGGTAATATAATAACATCATCTGATCCTGTTTTCATTCCTGAGATTTCATGGTTTTTAATATTTCATTAATTAGCCAGAGGCAATCAGTTATCCATCTAAATAAAACAAAAAAACAAATGTAGTGGAATAACTCCTGTTTAATACCCTCTTTTTCAGCCAATCCAATCATCAAAACCTGAGACTGACTTGCTCATGTGTAGTGATTTGAACTGCTGGCATCCAGGGGAAACGACCAAACTCGGTCTGCATTTCGACCCACCACTGCATTATTTGAGTCATAGCTTAAAAAGCAACGCAGCTTTGCGCCCAGCCGGGAAAACCGCTGGTGTGAGCTACGCCGAGCCCCGTAAGGGATTGATGTCCGTTATAATAAATACAAATCTGTCAGCTTCCTGTCCCCCTTCACATGCCTGATCATTAAGCCTGCTGTAATCACAACTGTGGGACTCATTAAATTCCTGACAGCCAATGCCGCTAAAGAGAATGCTTTCTGAATCACTGGGCTCTGCTATTATTTCTCTCTAATAGCATAACAACACTACTATAAACAACTGACTCATATTCCTCTCAACACTGACTGCTAAAATTATATCACAGAAAGCACCAGCTTCAGAGGAAACGCTACCATTAAAGCTGCAGGTCTTTACAAGTAACCTTTACTTTTTAACAAGTCTGATAGGGTTTAGATACTTGTTCCACTTCTCAGTCCAAAATCTTCTTAAAGGTGAATTTCATCATCCTAAATTCCCTGATAAAATTACTGCACTAGCAGGAGTTGTATTTACAGCGGTGTCAAGCCTTCAACTTCACATCAACAGCTAATAGTGAAAATTATAGGTGAGACTCAATGTAAACCCACTTCACACATACAAATTCATGTAGAGAATATGGTTTTGAGAGTCCATTTTGAATGTATGTCCATTGCTGGAGATCAGACACATTGGAAATATTGTTTACCGCAGTGTTTCTTGGATATTTTGCATTTGTTAGTTGACACCTGTAGCACAGCGCAAACAATTTGTAGAGACAGAGGAGGAGGTTGCACTCTGAGATGTGTCACTGCTCGGAGCTGATGCGATGAAACTGCAACTTTTCAGAATAGATGACGTACATTAATGCTGGTAGAAGAACAGTGGTGTTTTCTGAAGCACTCATTTGCATGTCTTAAGAAATTCTGTTTTTTTCTTTCTTTTTTTTTTTTTTACATATTCTTTAGCTTTTCTTGTTTTTAATTTTCGTATCCATCACCCGTTTAAAATTTACTTGGCATATATGGGTGGAGACATCTGACTAATGTATGGTTGGTTTTGGTCTTTTCTTTAACACAGATTACTGCCAGTCAAACCTTCAGCCCCATAAAGTTAGTAAATACAGCTGATCTGAGTGGAATGTTTCCTTTAGAGGGCTTATTGGTAATACTCAATGAAAATTAACAGGATAACCAGAGTTGACAAGATGTATGTACTGTATAAAATTAATGTTTGCACAAACTAGTTGTTGACATACTTTACCTCACTCTCCCACAACGCTGCGCAGGAAAACTCCTTCCAAAAACAAGGTCATGTTCTAACTGTGAGCTTCAAAAATCCAACTGCGTAGTGCGGATCATGTATTTCGCAGCTCTTCACTTCAGTCTCCCTTTTAATAGACATTTACTGTCTTGGTTGAAATACTGACACTTCAAGCTCAGTCACATTACTGTATGGAAAGTAACAAAGTTGTAAAGGAACTAACTAACAAGGACATCATTACTCTCAGAGGCGCTTCCGAGTGTGCACTGTGGTGTGACAAGAGGAAAGCCGGTGTCTGAAGATTTTCAAAAAATGAGCAGTGACATGACATATGGGAACTAAAAGGATACTTTCCTGAAACTTCTACACCCACCCGGTAGCCCTGGAAGCTCTTATTGGGGTGGAAGTTGAAGATAAAGACCACATTTGCCCTGTCAAACACAATGACCTTGTCCTCTTCATGCTTGGCACTGACATAGGCCTGCAGGGAGAGAAGAGAGAGAAAAGAAAAGCTAATAAAGTATTTCTTCATGAATAGTCATTACCTTTCTCATCTCGGATTTAGAGGGTTATAATGGGGCGCAATATATCAGCGGACGACACATTTCCAAACAGACTGAGAAACATTCGCACATCAAATTACAGGTGGCACTCATCAGCAGAAAGCAGCGGCCCAGGATAGTGCGAGGCAGACACTGTCAGCTTTAGACAGCTGCACATGATAAAGCCGCCACTCTCCTGTGGAGCGAGCTACTGTTAACGTGTCATTAGCAGAGATTATCAATGTCACCCAACCCCCTATTTTTAGTGCCATGTTCCCCAAGCCAATTTCAGGGCAGCATATTCACGGCTGAACGAGAAGATAAGCACCCCTGCAACTGGACCAGCAGAGAGGATGGAGGTTAAGAAATGAGCTGACAGTCTGGAGTCTTTTACCAAGTCCATTTCTGCACGAGAATCTGAAGTAATGCCAAGTTCCTCTGGCCGGCAGCAGCTGCAAATTTAACCTGCATCCATTAAGTTGTGACCAAATAAGCATATACAGTAAATGTCCATTTTTTACTCGTAAATAAATAAATAAATGCAAATGCAATCAAATAACGCGGCTGCTATCATAAATTTATTCTGATTATATTCAGAATCTGCTGATGCTTGTCAGAAAAAAAAAAAATCCAAATGAGAATCTAAAACTTTTCAATTGTGCAGCAAGAAAAATACCTCTTTAAGATGCAAACATATGGCTGCCTGATGTGAAAGAAATGTATTCTTGTTTGATATTAGGCCCGAGTCTGTAAAGTTTCTGTCTCCGCCACCGCCTGCAGCATCACACTGACCTCAAACAGTTCTGAGAAAAACTTTGCCAGGCAATGAGCGGAGGGTAAATCCCTATTTGTGAAGTCAGCACTCTCAATGAGAATATTTTTGCAAAACCACTGTTGAAATCCAATATTTCGACAAACTACAATCCCCCACTCTGCTCCATTCCTTCACTGGAACTTCCACTAAATCAGCTGCAGGTGCACCCAGCACAGTTTGACGAAAAAATGGATTTAAACGTTGGTGTTGCTGTGGGCAAAAATTCGAAAATACATTTGAAGATGTATCCAGCTACTGGAAAAGAAGGCACAAATAATGATTTCACTTCTCCTCTAGGGTTTGCTTAAGGAAAGCTATGTGACTGAATCAGATGATGGCCACTGGAACACAGTTTTACATAACAGATAAAGATAGATTTAACCATCTCTGCAATAACAGGAGCTTCGGTTCATGTCCATAGTTTGCCCTTTTGAAGCTCAAAGCTGTAAATCTTCAAAGAAAAATGCCCAAATCACACTTTTAAGCCAAGTCCCTGCATGTTTCTTTTTTTGGCTTAGATCATTTACACCTGGGACAACAAGGAGAACATCAGACAGATCATCTTCTGATTCTCGTTTTCACTACAAAATGTCCTTGGATCCTCCCACCACAGTGAAATACTGAACTAACTGAGCTACAGAATATTCCTACTAAGCACAATTACCTTGGCAATGTCATTGATAAGCTTGACAGAGGATTCAGACTCATCTGAGAATCTCTGAACAGTCATTGCCGTTATCGGAGAGATGCTCTACAAAGTACTTTTGTGATATTGTATCAGTCCATGAATAAGATTTATTTTTGTCTTAGCTGCTTCTGTGCACATTGGGACTGGAACACAGGGTCAGTTACAGAAACCACTGAAACTGATTTATTATATCTTGCTCTAGTCTGGTCGACAGACCACGAAACTAATATCTTAAGTGTATGTTAAAGGTCCCATATTGTGCCCATTTTCAGCAAATTAATTTAAGTCTCACATCCTCCCAGAATGGTTTGCAGCTCAAAAACCCCCAACAAAAATGGTCCCTTTCACCATGACTGTATAACTTCTGGTTTTAGTCCTGTTCTAAACAGGTTATTTCAGTGTCTGTAGCTTTAAATACAGCTGCTATCCACGCCCCTTTCAGGAAGAAGACTCTCCCTGTGTCTGTGATTGACAGTACAGAGCAAAGCAGATTATCACATGGGAGCAGACAGACATGAATAAGTGTATGAGACCAGAACTTTCTATTGCTTCTAACTTTCTTTCTAAGCAGATATTTTACATGTAAATATAGCCAAATTCAAAGCTGGAATTAAGACCCTATAGTGTTATTTATAGTGTGAATTTACCTGAGTAATTTACATGTTAGGGGTTAAGGATTTCATCTGAACTTAATATATAATAAGAGTAACACCCTACAGTATTACTAATTATGGAGATCAACCTAATTAATTTAATACTATATCTAAGACCCTGAGGTATTACAAATGATGGAGCTTACCCTAACTAATGTAAATAAAAGGCTGCATGACCCTGCAGTATTAATAACTATGGAGATTAACCTGAATAATTTTGAACTAAAGTTCTGACCCAACAAAAATGTACAAGAAAATCCAACAAATCCAAGAGTTTCTTGAATCCCCTGTAAGCAAGATTTGATTTTAATTCATATGTATTGTTTTGTGCTGTTGTTCAGTTCAGTTCCTTAGATGCTGGGAGTGCAAGAGGAATCTTGTGCTCACTCTTGCAACCAACAGCAGAACCTTTGGTGTGTTCTGCTCATGACTGCAACATTTTAAAGCAAATAGAAGCAGCTCTAGCAACACAATAAAGTTACCGTACTGTGGGGCAACTGCTCACTCTGAATGGCTCACCTCAGACGCAGCAAGCAGTGATGGGGGAGGATTGTGTTAGAAACTAAAAAGAAATCTTATTGGCTTGTAAAGCAGGTAGGCTATGTTGTTGAGAAAGGGATAGAGGAACATTCTCACAGCTTTAATTTACATCTCCAAGTTTTTAAGACATACAAAATGCAATAAAATTACTTTTCATCATATGGGAACTTTAGGTTTTTCATTATTACTATTTTAGTTTCTTGTGTCTACCTTGATGCCACCTGTTTAAAAATAATGTCTGTATGTAGTTTGTTCTCTAACAGTACACTGATTGATTAAATCCTATGTATTATCATATATACAGATATAATACTGTGCAAAAATCTTTGGTATCACTTGGACTAATGTACACAGACAGTATGAGAACAGCAGTCTTACATCACTCTGTGCCACATGGGTGTATATGATACAAAGCAATCAGTGTTGGACTGTACAATATGAGTTTTGAGGCATGTCAGTGCTATGATGTAACATCTGTTCCAGTTCTGTTTTTTTTAAAGCTATAAAAAACATGCTTTGGTCATAGTGCTGCCATTTGTTTTAACTTAAAAAAAATGGTGCATGACACTGTCTGACAGTATATCCCATATTCCAATTGGTAGGTCTGTAGACATACGCATTAACAGCAGACACAGTCTGCTGTCACTCTCCTAATCGGTCAATCTGCTGTAGATGTGTCTCACAGTGAAATGTAGGAGATCAGTGGTTTTGACAGATGAAATTTTGCCATGTTTTTGTCAAAAATGTCAACTTTTGTCTAGGACAGCCCAGAATTCTATAGTATGTAGGGGCCATTAGAAGAACTTATGGAGCCGCAGAGAGGATAAGTGTTGATATGACCTTTAAAATTTAATTTCCTTAAGACAAAAATCTTGTTGCAATTAGACAATTAAATAAACATTTAAAGGTCATTTGAAAACTTATTAGTGATCTTGACATAAATATATCTCAACAACAATCTATCAAAACTGCTCCGATAAGAACAGAATAATCATTTGGCAGCTTAATATATTTACTGGAATTTTTTCTCATAAGTGATCAAAAACAAACTGTGTTACACTCTCCACCAAACTCTTGCTGTCAGAAGTATCAGTAAACAGACTCCGTATTAAGACAATATACTTGAGATAGTCCCCAGCTACCTGTAACTGTATAATATTACAGAATTATTTTACGCATGATTTGATGCTATAATTAACAGAAAGAACATAATTTGATGATGTCATAAGGATACACTCATTTTCATGAGATAGAGCTCATTTTCTATGCATTTTCACATTAAAAGCACCGAAAAAGCTCAGAAAAACAGCATCCCGTGTATAGCAGGTGAGCACCGGTGCCAAATGTATTCATCTTCCCTGCCAGTAGCATCCTTTGGGATCAGCTTTCCCTCCCGTTTCCCCAAAAGGCAACATAGGAATCAGCCAGGTTATGTTTTTCCCTTTGCCTTACCTCCAAAGCTCTGTCTCATCTAGTACTACACGGCGAAGGAGCCTCCAGTAAGTCAGAACACACTTTTGACTGGTAGACCAATGTGCAGAGATTATCCCTGTAAACAAGGCATGTCTCTAATTATGCTCTCTGATATTTTCCCCACTCTGCTGCGTTTGTCTGTCAAGGAGAAATACTCAGGTCAGAGTGTAACATAACAAGGTGAAGTAGCTTTAATCTGAGGACTGATTCCCAGGGATGTGAGGGTGGGCATTTTTGAATCAATTACACACCCTCACTTCTAATCCCTGTCAATTTAGCCACACTCTCCATTTGCATTATCCCATTACTTTGCTACCAGCCCCTCAAGAGAAAAACATTTTTTTTCTCCTCCCAATTCCTCGTCTTCAATTGCAGGCAAAGACAGAGGCTGAAGGAAGAGAGTGAAATCTATTACTGCTTGACTTGACAGCAGCCAGAGAAACAAGACATTTCCAGAATGGAAACGGGGAAAACTGTACAGGTATGTAAAGATGGTGGCCTGAGACTGCATTTGTTCTGTGTGGCTCAGAGACAGGAAGTTATTAAATATTCGGTGTTGTGATTAAAAACGGTGCAGTGATACTTTGTCATTGAGAGTTTCTGCATGAAGCCTACTGTACAGGGAGTGTGTGTGATGTCCTTACAGGTGGGGCTGCCAGCCAGCCGTACTTGTCTTCGGTGCGGTTCATGTCCCGGTCAAAGGCATAGAGCTGACAGTAGCGGAGGTGATCCATATCCACTAGGTTAAACTGCCGGCGGGCATAGTGGTAACTCTGATTGTTGCCCTCTCTGGGGAAATCCAGCCACTCAGGATGGCCAAACTCATTTCCTGCAACACAGAGAGTGTTATTAAAGAATGTACATAATGAAGGGAAAGGCACACAGTCTGTGAATTAGCATATCGTGCCGTGCTAAATTAAATTCTTTTCTTTTCAGGTTTTGTGCAATTTTTAACAAGACCAGAAAAAGACAGAGATCAAACATTCCAGAGTCAGCGTCAGTCTGCGACCTTTTTATAGCCCCAGCAGAGGTTAATACTTTCCATATTAAAACAGAGCCACAGTGTTCTCACAACATTTTCACCAACCACAGTGTGCCAACCTTCCTGTCACCCAAGAACCTGCCCTTTCATGAAAAAACACAATTGCTGTGCAAATAAATCCCACAGCTTTCATTTGAGTTTCACTTCTTCACCAAACATATGCAAAATTAATTCACCGGAATATTTTTAATATATATTATAATAATTTATGTATTCTCTCTGCATAACAAAGACCAAACTTCAAGTCAGTGCTAGTCACCAGGAGATCTCTCTTTATCTCCCTGTTGATTAATTCACATTTATGAAAACATTATCTAAATTTCTGTATTATTCCGCCACCTCACAACCTCTGGTTTGTTCATTTTCCTTAACATCTTTTAATTAAGCAGGAAAGGCAGCTACCCCTAAGTATAAAAACTTCACGGGCGAAGAGTTACACAGTCTACACAGTCCCTGAAACTGAATGCAAACTGTAGAAGTGTAGAAAAAGAACAGCCCTGATGTTACTATCCTGTCATGCCAGGAGATGAGATAATGAATCCGTCATCGGATGTCATGACAACATCATAAAACAACAGCCGGGATAATTGAATTCCCAGCAGAGAAAGAAACACAGACAAGAGACAGAGGAAGACGGTACCAAAGCTAAATAAATAAATAAAAATAAACAAATAAAAAAAAAAGTCTGAGTGATGGGATGGAGTGGAACGGACGGCGACTGACAGCACATTCTAATGAAATACATTATGTAGGTGTTAAAGAAGTAGCAACAATAAGACATGGACTGCCAACAGAACAAGCCCACTGCAGCACTTGCCGAGGAATTAGGGCAGTGAAGACATACAGAGAGAGAGAGACCGAGAGACACGAAGAGAAAGAGAGAGAAAGAGCCTTTTTGTGACATCTGCATGAATAACAAGCCTCCCACACAACTGAACTTGAAATGTTAAGGAGAGAATTACACCTCAACCCCGGCAGTCAAAGGCAGACTTTCTTTCCTGCACTGCACCAAGAAGAATGTCTACACTACTTTCTTGTGAATCTGAAAGTTCTGTACTAATATTCCACATTTCACACTGAGCACAAGATCCATACTGTTATTTAGCAACAGATTTGCAAAAAAAAAGCCAAATATTTGACATTGCATGGGTATGACTTTAATGACAAGTTCTAACTGTTTATGTGCCACAATCTGTTCTATCCTGAATATTCCTAAATATCAGATTGTGAAAACAGTTTTTCCACATTGATCAAATTCCAGTCACTGCAAATTACTTTCATAAAACACTACATGTAAGCTATAATGTTTAATGTACTGAATACGATATTTGGGCAGAGCAAAGTAAAATATGTGGCCTCAATGTTCCCTTAAAATAGTAAAAGAGGAATTGTTTTCGAGGAACATTTGCATGCAGGTAGGCGAGCACCATCATTAAAATGGATAATTCACCGAAAACAAATATCAGGCTGCCTTGCCACACCGTCCAAATCCTCTGCAAAACCTTCAATTTTCAGTGTGGTAGGTTGCTGCCTGGAGGTTATTATTGTTTGCTGTAGTTAGGTTGATTTTGAAAACAGCCGCATGGAGATAGCAGAAGGAGAGGAGACAGCCAATGGCGGGTTTATACTCTCATCTTACATCCAGTAAGTCAGCCTACCTGGTGGCTAAAGAAATTTAGGATTGTGTAAAGGCATTAAGACAGGAGGTTACGGCTACCATCTTGGACATCATCTCTGAGGTTTATTTTTTTATATATATATATATATATATATATATATATATGCCTTTGCAAGACAACTGAGCAGTTTCACCTCCATGTTACAGCTGTAGGCTGTGTCATGGCCTTGGCCACAGGTGGCAATGGATATGTCTGTTAGGTATGAACTGCCCTCAAGCAAAAAGACAAAGAAGTTCTCCTGAGTGTTCTGCTGCCACTGGGGAACCTGTCGAAAATGTCAATCTTCCCAATGACCCGGCGTCTTCATAGCCGCAAGGAAGAAATAGCCCATTTTAAGCGCCTTCCTCCGCTGTCCAAATCATCCTTCCTCTCTGCTTAACTGTCACACCACTGTACTATTCAATACAAACATAAGGGAACTGTTTAGTAATGTGTACTGAATTAAAAGGCTTGTAGGGATATGATGCACTGTTAGATCTAGCTGGTCTATCACTTTGGCACAACACCTAGGTATGTGGAAATATAGAAATAGCACTGTGATGGACAACTTCACATAGTGGAGGAAATTGTTGCAGGCCAGCGGTGCAACAGGCAGGTCGTTGCTGTGCACCGTATATCAGGGAGTTGGAGGCTTAATATGTGACAGTTTTACAGTACTGATAGATTGTATGTGCTGTGTGACCTCTAGATTTTGGCCAGGGCAGGCGCACCCACTTCCTGACTGATTTATTAGAGTCAATCAGAATTTAATGCAGACTGTGGGCTCTTCTTGAAAGTACAGTACATGTCTGGTAACAACTTAACCTCCTCTGGCATGTTTTTGATGAGGAGTTGCATCAGTGAATCCAACCTAAGTGCAGACCGACAGTGGTGAATAAGCTCATTGAAGCATTTTCAGATGTGAAAAATGCAAAGAATGGGGGGAAACTAGTGGATAAGTCTGGATTTAAGACTCCGATTGCAATCAGAGAACTAGAGTTATGTTAAAAATTTTTATACTGTTTACACTGTCATTCCACTTGAAAAGGCAACTAAGGAAGAGAGGATTGTGATGAATGAAGGATGTCAAGGACATGCCACATTTTGACAACCTTCCTTGAAGAAAGGAAACATGTTTTTTTATTGATCTAAGGCAGTCACAGTAATGTTAGTATTCTCTGGGTTCAGGTAGCTTTCACATATTATCAAGACATGTAAAGAGGCATAAAAGAAGATTCTCAAATGTTGTGCTAGAGGCTCCTCCCGTTAAGTAGCACCTTAAAAAAGCCCCATGATTACCTCAGGGAACTCAGTCTGCAGAGAAAAAAACTCCGCATTCAGATAATCTTTCACTGTCAACCATCAATATGTGATGTTCGATGCATAATTTATTATTTTGGTGAATCCGCCCTCAGCTGTCAACATCCACAGTACTTTTCGAGTTCCTACATTTCCCAGAATGACTTTCAATACGCCCAAGGGAAATGGGCTCTCTGAGTTGCACCATGTTGCATACGCTCCGAGTAGGTGGTGGGAGTGAGAGCAACCACAGAGGCATTGTACATTTTTCTGGTGAAGAAAAAGAGAGAAATGGATCAGTGCAGTGGCATGCAATGCTCGGTTCAGACTGCAAAAAAGCCATCAAAAAGACTGTTGTACTTCACATACCACTGACAACACATCCATGAGGACACGAGCTACAAATCCATTACACAGGTATTAAACCGTGTGCTGTGCATATGAAGGCTGAGTTTATTCAGTTAAGTCACAATTCAAAGCAAGTTTGGAGTATGTGGTGGATTCACACTTGCGAAACTGTTATCAAAGATTCTGAATTATCAAAGATTCTCAATAAAACATGACAGCCCTGCAGGCCACGATGGAGACACTGGTACTCCTGCACCTTTGCAACCTATTTCTTAATGTGAGCTTTTTAGCCATGCTAGCGGCATGAGTGCAAGGATGGCAATGCTGTTTGGTCAGTCAGTTTACTATGCTGAAATATATCAACAACTATTGCATGAATTGCTACAAAAACCCCTATGAAGGCCTGTACAAACAGACAGTCTCTAGAGGATAAAGCCTGCTGGTTTTGGTCATTCCCTTCACATTTTTCTACTTTAGTGAAATACCTCAATAGCTACTGGATGCACTGCAATGAAATGTGGCAAATACCTGTAAAACTCTGCTGTACTCGAAGTGACTTAACACAATCCCACAAAGCACAAATGCACCAAAACCCCCTGAAAAGGTTCTTATGTGGGTTTATGTAGCCGAAAACTAAAGAAAACTATTTTACTCGTGCCGATCATGGTAGCAGTTTACCTCAAACATTCTGCAGAACAAAATGGCTCATTTCTGTCTCGCTTCTGTCATTATTTAAGACAGATGAAGTCAAGTTAGAGGCTGGGCTGCTGCTTATGATCAGCTGTTACTCTTTGTCTAAGCTTTGAGGGGAAAACAGTACAGATTCCGAATGCCAGAGTCACTGTGTCACTGAAAAAATTCTACTTTGACACCAAGCGCCCTGTGGGCCCATGTAGCACTGATGATGCAGAACAGGTCAATGTTCAATGAATGAGTGACCTGTCAGTCCGTGTGACTTTATGTTTACAGCTATTGGTTTGTTTGTAATAAGTCAGTGTGAACCCTAAATGGAGTAGAACCAAAAGGGAAACAATAGATCATATTTTATTTCGGGTTAGATGGAAGGAACTGAACTGAAGGTGAAAACACAGTTGACAAAATAATAAGCATCTAAAGAAGCCCTTACTCCGTCCTGCAGTTAAAATATTTCAGAATGATGTGACTTCATCTACCGGCCTACACTTGACCTGCGCGGATGCTGCGAGAACACCACCGTGCAACGCAAAATCTCTCTAGAAACGCATAACATTCCGCTAACGGTTACTTCACAGTATGAAAACGTTCCTGTGTATACTTTTCCATTAATGAGCGAGCTGCATTAAGTGGTTTCTTATCCATTTTCTGTCTGGCAGAGTGTGTGCCATATGGAGGCTGGGAGGGCACGCTCATACACCAACACACACAAATACACAGGCATGCACAAAAACATGAAGGTTAGAGGGAAAAAAAAAAAAAAAACACGATCTGAATGCTAATCTTTGTGCAAGACAGCAAGCCGAGATACAGGCCACTGCTTTGATATAAGCTCTTAAAAGAACTACACTTCATTATCGGTATAAGAGCACTGGCCTCTTTTGCCTATTTACTTTCAGTTTTCCAGTGTTATTATTATTTTATAAAGCCGAGCGGAGATGATTGGTTTCCTGCAGGAGTTGATTCCGTATCCCGTGGAAGCCTTTGACTCTTCTTTTGATTTCAGCTTTAAAGAAACACATTGGACACACCTCCATTAGGTAATCATTTCCCTCTCCTCTTGGATAACACGGCAATGTTCCTCCCATATGCCTGCATTAATCACCATGATAATCACCTTCCTCTGCCTCCTCGCAGCTGAAATAAACCAGATAGCATGCTCTGTTTAAGAACGAAATATGATGGATTCTCACCCTAATACACACATGAATAAAATCATCATAATACATCAGGGGCACTGTTATCTGACAGAGAATACTGGGATGAGTTTTGTTTACAATCATTAATGGATCATTTCCAGCTTTTTACAACTTCTGACATCAATTAAGTCAGACAGGGACACGAAACACGTGTAAAAAAAAACGAGCCAGCTGTTCAGCCAGATCATTGAAACTGCTTGATTTGGAAGTATGTTGCACAGGAAACTATGTGCACACACAACTGCGGCTTGCTAAATTCTAGAGGTTAAAGTTTACCCAGGAAGTTTACATAGAAGTGTTTGGCCAACCATTTTATTGTCTGCTGTTTTTTTTCTCCTCCAAACAAGTTTGGCTTACCTGGGGGTTTGTTTAGAACCTGTATGATCGGACTGCTCATGTTTTTTTTGTGTGATGTTGCTGCTGTGATCTCAGAAATGAACCTTACTACTGATAAGACAGATGACCAAAACCCCAGATTGTTGATCCTTTAAGGGAAAAACACTTTTTAGCATCGTGCTCGAGTCACTTCAACACTAAAGTGGAGACTGAAATGTAAGACGGAGAGTAGGGTAAATACTATGGGTATGTTAGCATGCTTAAGTTGGCATTTAGTACAAATCACCACTGTGTCTGCAAGTACAGCCTCACAGATCCACTAGGATGGAGGTAAAGCAGTATTTAAATGATATATAAAAACAACCTGAGAGTAAAATATATTCATAAAATAAGAAAACTAAGATTTTGCACCAGCACCAAAGGGTGGAAAAATCCCAAAAAGCTTGTTGGATAACGTTGATGATTAAATTCATGGTAGATCCAGTAATGATATGATTAATGGGGGGCAACTATGTTTACAAAAGGTTATGTCAGACAGCTTTTCAGATGGCACGTCCCATTACTCCTCTACACAGCCCTGCATCAGATAAGGGCCTGACTGTGACACAGTCCCCTCAGTAATTAGCAGCACAAGAAGGAGCCAAGGATCAATGTGTTTTCCATTGGAGGGATTCTGGCAAAGGAAGATCAATGAGGGAATCAGAGGGGATGGGAAGGCGAGAGTCACAGAAGGTTTTCGATGCAGTGTAAAAAATAAAAAATAAAAAAAAGGCAAAAAAGCTGCAGACATGATGCAATGATTATTTGCACTTGCTGGATTGATTTCTTGTTACCATGTTAATGTACATTCCCACTCCCAGTTTGCACATTAAATAAGCATTAGTGGTCCAACAGCAGAAGTGGGATTGGCACATTCGTCCAAAACCACAGGCCTGAAAGCACAGCAAGCTCTCAGTGGGATTATGTATTTGAAATGTATGAGGAGGAAGCACCGGTTTTCAATTCATTGTCCAAGGCTGCAGTATAATAGTTGCCTGTTGCACTGTAGCTCTCCATGAATGCAAAGTGCCAGGAGAAGTTTTTAGCTCAATAATTTAGACTGTAAATCTGCAAGGTTATCTTAAGTCTCTGTGAGCCCTGAAAGTCAGGAAGTGCGAGCACTTCCATTTTGTCCCTGCTGATATAATGATAAAACCACTGAGGCGTTTCATTACTGCCACGCCACTTGGAGCTTTAATGTCATTGACGCTCCAACATCCTTTACAGTATCCGTCTCTCAGCACCTCAAATGCGGATGCTCCCTTTGTCCTCTTGCTGTGTGGTGTTTGCTATTGGTCATGAGTAAATAAATGGGTTTTTCTAGGCTAGGCACTTCAAATTGATTTGCTTGCTCAAACAATTTGCTCTTGCTCAGTACTGGCTAAATGACTCTGCCATCATTGATCCATTGACACGGCATGTCATCTCAGATTTACTTGATTTTCTTTTCTTGAGCATTTCCCTAATGCTCATCTAATGGCCTGAACTTTGGAAAGTTCTCAGTGTGTGAACTTCAGTGTGGTGTGTCTTTGCAGATTTTTGAAACTTTTTTTTTCAGTTCTCTGATTTCATGTTCTTCCAAAAAAAACAACTTTCATCCATTATTTCTGTTATCACAACATGATAACTCCATTATTTTAGTCAGTCAGACAGCAGTTCTCAGAAAAGACCAGTATTTGTCTTTCTGCTTCCTTGATATTGGTCTTCTTTTCATATCTCTTCAAACCACTGAGCATTAGTTGACAGAATGGATTACATTAAAGTTTAAATTGTGCTGTTTTATCTGAATAATTCTGCAAACTGAGAATTAAGGAAATGGAACATTAATACCTAAAATCCTTTTGAAGAGGAAGATTTTACTTTACATTGTTTCCTTTTCCATTTTTTTTTAGAACAGCTATGTCTTTGTATTTTCTCCAAATCTATGACAAAAAAAGTACACAAAAGTAAAAATGGGAAAGTCACAGTTTGCAAAACTTTTAGATCCTTATGACCAATTTGAAACAAATAGAAATTAAAGGGAGTGGGGACTTTGACAAACTGCAGCAGCAAGAAGAATTATGTTTGATTTGGAGGTTTAAAACTAACGGACAGCCACCCTGACTTTATCCGGGTACATTACTTATATAAACTTGGGATTAATTTCATCCTTGATGGTGGAAAGCTCCACTTTTTTTTTTTACATTTAACCAAAAATCACAATCTTACTTCACCTTAACCAGTGCTTTTGTTGCCACCGAGAAGAATTTAGATGCAAACTCTGGTTTCTGATGTGACTGTTTCATGCCTGTCTTCCGTCTTAAACTCCATGCCGACTGTGATGCAGTTGATAAATGTAGCATAACATTCATTCAAAAATAACTCATTGCCTCCAAACATAATTTAGCCACAGATTACTTGGTACTTACTTATGTAATTGGGGAAACAACTCGGCTGTACTGAAGTGTAATTTCTAGACAGCGACAGGAGACAGGGATGGTATGGCAGATTTGTGAACGCAGATGTTAACCAGGTTTAGAGTTTCTCCTAAGCCTTTAGTTGTTACTCTGAGATCTTTTATCTGAGCATTCTGTGTTGTGCTTTTAGAATCATCTCAATTGTGTGCCCAGATTTATGGAGAGCAGCCGCAATGTTACATCATCTCCGTTTAGGGACTTTTTGTTAACATTTTTGATAAATATCTGAACTGTCCTCTGAGATTTGTTTCTTTTTAAAGCCATAGTTCACAACAGTACATGCTTTTTGTGGACTTGCAAACTACATCATGTTTGTTTATTATGTAAGTATGCAGTTCTAACCCACAACTCTAAACTTGATTTACTCATTAGATCTAAGTTTGAGTTTGGTGATTTACTCACTAGTCTGTGGGTTCAAATGCTTTTTCTGACCTACAATCCTGATATTAATATGGGGAAGACCACTACAATGCTTTATGTGTTATTAGTAGAAGTGGACTGTGCTTTATTTATAAATGAATGCAAATTAATTCCAAATGGTCCACTTAGGCTTTCGTTCCACTGTAAATACAACAAAAATCTAATTATACCATTTCATTATTTCCTTATTTAGCCAGACTGACGCATTTTGATGTACAAAAATATAATATTTCAGGACACTTGTTAATTAAGTGGTGCCGAAATCAGTCATCAACTGACACCAGAAATCCATAAAAGATTCTTTCACTCACAATATTGAAAAATAGATCAAATTATGCAACAATAGGTTAAAAGGCAAGGATGGTAAATTAGCACATTTTGTAGTGTTCTTACAAAAGGCTGATTCACGTAATAAAATCATTGGAAAAAACAGTTTTAAAGTATTGTTTTCCACTCATCGGCTCCTTATGATTCTAAAACTCAGCTGATTGGTTGAGAATAAACGTGGCACCAAAAATCCATGGGAGACAAAGCAGCGAGAGTGCAGCAGAGAGTGCCTTTGAGCTACACTTTAGCCAGAGAATGAGATATAATTACTATCAACTGTCCTTCAGCTGCCCACATGGGGTCAATTCTCTGACATTCTAATCATTATAAGCTGCCCTGTTATGATTGTCCACGGAGAACAGCTGTTTTGATTGTGCTTCCCCCTCCCCCCCACACACATCAATCCACTTAGCAGAACTTCACTTTAAGTAATACCAAACATTGCGGTGACTGATAATGAATCCAAAGAAGGAAACACAGGTAATATAGAAATTGTTTGACCGTAGTACCTGGTCAGCAGGTGGAGCTAAAATGCTGTGGATCTCAGGTAGGCCTATAGGCTATATTTACATTAAACCAAAGAGTGGCACGTTCAAGGAAACGCATTCCTTTCAACCAAGGTCAGCTTCCAACATCATTAATTATCACTTTATCATCTTTACCAGCAGGCCTTGATAAAGTCATGCCCTCGTCCAAATGATGAGCTAAAAATGAGAAGCATCTCAACAGTGACTGAGAATTGGATCTATTTGAAAAAAAAGAACCTATCTGATCTTAGACAGCTTTTGTCCTGTATTTCACCATCAGCTCTGGAAAGTGATGTCAACCCCACTTCAAAAGGTTCCTTTGATGCTTATCATCAGCCTTGACTCATTGGTAGCGAGCTACTCCAGAGATATATTCCATGAAAGAAATATAACAAATCATATAACTGAGCACTTTACCCAAATGAAAAATAAGTGAGCTACTCCGAGTTATTTTAAGCCATTTCGCGAATTAGCATATGTTTATTATTGAAAAGGCAAAATCTGTTTTTCAATTTTACCCTGAAGCTAAAAAACACACTATGACACGAGGATGTGTGCAAAAATAAATGACTATAGCTAAAAAGATAACGCCTCTAACAGTAGTGCAAATGAACACAGCAGGGATAGCCTTATCAATTAAATATTTATCCCGAAGCCTGTTTCTGCTTGTTGCCTGTGTAAGACTTGGATGGACAGGAGAATAAATGCGTATTTATATCTGTTCAGTGAACACTTAGGGATTGTTGTGTCTGCCTGAGGGGAGAAGTTCAAATTCAGGTAGAATACAGTGCATGAGAGGGATCTGAAATGATTCACCTTGCCTGTTTTAATAAAAAATGAACCAAACAGAGGGCTGCTGCCTCACAATAATGACCTTGGTCACCTCTTGACTGATCAGCATTTCAATGTCATTGGAGCAGACATGTGGTATGATTATATAACAGCATTGTCAAATCAAATGGTATGATGCCATGTAATTGGATTTGTTTGGTCATATGTGAGAAGATGCATGATGCAAAAGCGAAACAGATATGTGCATATGATGATTGGTTTACTGCTCGCTAGACTATTTGAATCAGTAATATTTGTCATTGTCAAATCAATTTCATGTCAGTGGATTACAAGTATATATTATACTGGTAGAAATTGGATTCTACTGCAGTATCAGCTTCTCTGACTCACCTATGAAGTTGAGGTAGCCTTCTCCGCCCAGACCATGTGTGATTAGGCGGATCATCTTGTGCAGCTGCATGCCACGGTTGATGACAGAATTCATGGGAGTCAGAGAGCTCATGCTGGTGTACATCTCCTTGTCCATCAGCCAGAAGGCAAGAGTCTTATCACCGACCAGAGCCTGAAAACGCAGGTCATGTTTTCATTATTCACACCACAGATGATGTCCACTCTGTAAAGTAAGACGGTGCAGAAAAGCTTACCTGGTCGTGACTTTCTGCATAGGCGATGCACTTCTCTCCATATCGTCTGTTGGTCAGTGTGTGGGTGATGTCGCCGATGTTCCAGTCCTCATCCTTTAACTCCTTCAGGATCTTCACAGTGACAGAGAGGGGTTATTGAAAAAGGGTATGATAGATGTGTGGCTGAGAGATCTATTCAGGCTCTGATGGATGCCTAAAGCTCAGTATTTCAGTTCTGGCAGTCTTTCTACCTTTCTTAAGTTTTCTCTGGGTTACACTTCTTTCTCAGATCAATCTCTGTTTTGACATCTCTATATCCGCACTGTGAGTTATGTCTACCTTTGAATGGTGGTAATGGAGTTTTTAATAACTTCACTACAGCCCATGGGTAGTAAGGCATCAGCTCTCCCCACCTGAGATGGGCAAGGTCAGAGCCTCTCATCCAAACGGAGGGATTCAACAATAAATCCAACCATGGAATCAATGCCCCTCTGCTGGCCTGCCTACATGCACACTTCCTGCCAAAGGAGTCATTTCCAGAGGTCGGAAGGAAACAGGGGGTCAGTAAAGCAAGCATCCGAAGCACATCTTCCCACACAGTGCTGGTGTACAGTCACACTGACTGCTCCTAATCACTAAAAGTTACACAAAAAAAATAATAGCAGAGGGCAGAGTAAAAATAACCAGTTGTGCTGCAGTGAGGTCAGGGATGATTTAATAAACAAGAGCAATGCTGGAAAGAGCCACAGTATCGGTATCATTTCTAAATGGGAAAAAAAGAGTTTATGCCCTCCAAGAACCCTTGGCAATAGACTTGCAGCCTGTCTGAGTGGAGGGGGAGTTGGCAAACCCATTTCAGTGACAGGCTGAAGTCTGCTCGGTGGAATTGGCAGTGACAGCTGATTGACATGTCAGGAAACCTTTATATTACTCTACAGAGCCATAATCCTCTGAGTAAAGAGAGTAAATTGTGCCGATCAATATGTCTGAGATGAACTGGCTGGTCCACCTAAATAGAGGCTATCCCGCTCTATATATCACCATCTGTTCACATTCACTCTTTCTCACCTTAGCCTTGTGTGGCCATATTAGTCATTGCCAATGCCACCAAAAAAAACTCGGCAGGGCACTTATCATCTACATGAAGGACGCTAATGCACTTCTTCCTCAGATCCTCAAACTGAGCCTTTGCTGGTTATTCTTTGGCTTAAGATGAATATCAAAGCGGATCAGGCCTCTAATGATGTACCCACCTACTGTACTTGAGAAAAAGCTATTCATTACACATTATTACCTAATTCCTTATATTTTAAATGTTAAATTCTTTCTTTGGTTTTAAATATTCTGTATTACAGAGGAATACTAAAGGTTAAGGAAGAAAGGAAACCACAGGGGCGTTATACAAAGTCTTTGCTCCCAAACATATAAAAGGTAACAACTTACAATCAAAGAAAACCATGCTAAAGTTTGAAGGTAAAAATGAAGCATGTTATTTGGCATGATTCTTAGAAATCTGTATAGCTTTATAAGTAATGATACTGTTAATAAAGAGGCAGAAAAAGAGAAGAGGAAGAAAAACATCAGGGATTACTATGTGCATGCAGGCACATATACATAAATACAAGTGGGAAAAGTATTAACAATGTCAACTTGAGAAATACATTTCGTAATAATAAAGGCACACTGGTCATAGCTACTTGTTACAATTCTCTAGATGCATCTGAATGAAAAACTATCTTGTTAGGGATGGTGGTTTGGCAACACTATACACTATAATACAAAGCTTAAATATGAATTTCCCCCCTACAGCTAAACCTAGAAGGCAACAGCAGCTGGAAATAAATAAACCCTCCAAAGACTGGTTTCTTTTTTCCAACCACCGGCTCCAATATAAAAACTAAACAACTGAATCTACAGGAAATACCCCAGAGATCCTTCTGGCTGCCTCCACATCCACGTACAATCAGACATTTTACACTTCCTTATGAATCATTACAATTCAATTCAACCGCAAAAGTGGTCTGGGAGCAATTAATCTGGGAGTGGGACTGTCGGCGCGGAGACAGGAGTGAATGGGTTGACGACTTCCCTACCACCAGCTCACCCACATCAGCCCCGACCAGCCGAGCTTCCTGGCACCACTGACACTCCACTTCATCAATGATAATGAGCAGTGCACAAATCTTACTTTACAAGCCTGCTGTCAGGAGCCAACCAGAGTGCCCAGATTAATTAGGCAGAGCCAGAAATAAAAGAAAAAAAAGAAAAAAAAATCTCTCGGTGCCGGATGAGGTCATCTCGCTGCCACTGACATGCAGTGACTGATTCAAGAGCCTCTCTACCACCATCACATGGTGCTGGGAAGGACCCGGTGGCAGAGATGAGTTTAGTGCAAAGCTCTTGTTTTACATTTGGTGGCTGGCCCCAGCATCATGCCTCTGCTGTCTTTGCAAACACATCATCCACCGGGACTGAGTTTGCGTTGCTATGGGGACATCCTCTCTTCACACATCCAGTTTCGACCTCAGAGGTGAGCAGAGAACGATAGTGCGCAGTCCTCAGTCCCACGGATCACGATATTGTCTTGCCAACTTTATATTTTCAGTTTGAGAAATTAATGAACTTTCTGCCCACAGAAATGTCTCCGCCGTAGGCTTTCACTCAGCTGAAAGGCTCTCCTTGTCTCACCTCGCAGTTTTTCCTGCAGAGACCCCTGCGAAAGAAACCCTGCACCACAAGTTAACACCACACAAGGGTGGCCTGAGAGTGCAATTAGCTAATAAAATAAAGCAAACTGGAGCTGAAATTCTGCTGCTATTAAAGCACGCAAGCAGAGGGTGACACAGGCAGAGGGGGTCAAAGAGAGTGGGCGCCCTTTAAAGGCAGGCGATGAAACCGCTGACATGTTTACATAAACAAGCTGAAGTCCGTCTTTGCTTGCCAGCAGCCTCCATTTTTTATTTTTTTAATAAAAAAGTCATGTTAATTGAAAGTGTTTCTGGTATGATGGACAGAGCAAAGTGTGTGGACTAGAAATGGATTTTTTCCCTGGAAACTAATAAGAAGAGAGCTGTGCAGACTGATATTTTCATTCAATTAAAATAAATGGAGGAACAGAAACAAAAATTGGGACAATTGACTCAGAGGTCATTCAAGTTGAACAGCTGAGGGAAGCAGAGGGATGCCGGAGAATTCTCTGCATCACCTTCTTTTATCCAAGCTGCTACCATGGAGCCCTCTACCTCCTCCGCCTCTAATTGTTTCAATTACATCTCAATCTATTGTAGCTGGAGGGAAGGGTGCTTGTTAAATTAGAGGGCTTTTGTAACATTATCCATTAGGAGTGACAGCATTTTATGGTCATAATCAGATCGAATCATCCAAACTTGTGCTGTGCGCCTTATCTGGTCTTCTCATTAGGATATCTTAATTTTTCACAGTCTGTTGGTCCTAACAGCCTTCTGCAGCCAGTAAATGAGTCATATCAATCAGTCATGCTGAGGACGAAACACAGCGTGAGGGCCCAGCCGAGGAACTGAGAGAAATTCATTCGTGCACACATGTGAATCTATAAATAAGCTCACAGCTCTGTTGCTCTGTGTCTTTGTCTCTCTTTCCTTCTGTTTCTTCCTGCCCGTCTGTCTCTCTCCCTCCGTCTATCTTCCTGAATGCCTGTCCTCCCCACTCCATATCTCCTTCTCTGCAACACACACCTCACTGGAGGCTCCACTTCAGTCCATTCAAATCCCTCCCTAATTGACACTCTGTGAGAAGAGGCAAGGCTAGCCCTGAGTGCACTTCACTGACTACCAAGGCATGTTCATATGAATGCTTCCCTGCACAGAAATACAAGAATTTCACTGCTCACTTGCTCTCCTCCGGCTTCAAGTCTCCTCAGGGAGGCAACAAATTTAATTGAAAAAATGCAACCAAAAGAAGTATCTAAACAAATATTGCATTGCCAGCAATATTGTTTGGAGAGTAAAAGCAGCAACAACCTCTCTGGAGGCGTCCCGAGGATAATCCTGTGAAACCTCGGCGGAGCAGCACTGCCTGCCGCACAGCTCGCGCAACTATCACCAAGGAAGGTCAAGTCTGGGACTATCTCTCCCCCTCCTTTCCTTCCTCTTCCCCTCTCTTCTCCTCCCTCCATCCTCGCCACTGAGTAAAACCCACTGCTGTGAGAGACAGACTTGATTAACGATGCATTGACTTCCCCCATCGAGAAACACAAGAAACTGTAGCGCAAGAGGATGCATGCGGTGCCGAGGTCACACACTCTGCTTTGCTGTTTCACCAAAATATGAGTAAATATAACTTTCAGTGCAGACGAGCGGATAAAAAGGAAAAAGCTTTACATGAATCTTACAAGAGACGACGTCTGTTTGCATTCTGCAAACGGTATTTTTCTTCAAATGTAAGAAAAGGCCTCTTCCTGCTCTGAGAATGCACACACACACACATATACACACACACACAAACAGACAGGACAGAAAATATTCCACATTCATCCGCCAGCCAACCCAAACAGTCAGACACTTCCCCCGAGATAACCTGCTGTCTGTCTCTGTCCCTACAAATGTACTTTCTAAAGTAATATTTGCTGATTTCATAAAAACACTGCCACGTACCGACAATAAATAGGGAGTAGTTTCATTATTACAGGAAACACCAAGGAGGCCAAGAAAATACATTATGAGTTATGTACTGATCCCAAGTACTGTAAATTTATCCAAGTTCTCCAGCAGCGGCACACATTGCTCCTAGACAAGACTCAAAAAAAGCTTTCTGAGACAGTCTGGTCATGTTCGTCAGGTTGATGCCCTCAGACACAGCAGGAAAAAAATAGAATTTCAAACAAACAAATGCATAACAACATTTTTTTTTTTGTCTCTGGATGGACGGTTGGGCAGGCATTCACTTTCCCTGTGCTACTTGGCTCTGACGTTACACAGTTATGGACTTTCATACCTGATGGCTGAACAGTTATAAACAATGTTTTCCCACTGTGGGCCATTAAGTACTTTCACAGTGGCAGTTTGGGCTGAAGTGCCGAGCTAAAGGGTGCTTCAGCAGTTGTTGTGGAAGAACCGAGAATATTTGGTGGCCGTAATTTCCCATCCAGTCTGAAGCAGCGTTGGGCGGCAACACGTCGACGGATTGTGTTCTCACTTTTGCCAGTAATGGTTGGAAATAGAAAGCTCTATTTTAGTAGTAATATTAAATATTTCAGTTGTTTTTGTGAAAAATTCAAGTTACTGCTTTTGTCTTTCCGGCATCATCAGCATGTTAAAAATATCCACAGCAAAAGTTGAGGTAAACAGCATACATAGGTACAAAATACTGTTCCTTTTGTATAGTAACAAACAAGACTGGAAGCTGTTCAGCGTTTTATCCTTCAACAGGCATTTCTCTGTATGTTTCTGTGTTTGAATGTACACATTAGTTACCTTTTATCTGGAAGATAGCAGAGCAAAGAGCTGTGCTTTCTGCTGCGTAGCAAACCTGACAGTAACCTTCAAGGAAACATGGAAAACCTTAAAACCTCTGGCAGTAGGCAATAAAGCTGGTTTACTCAACAGGACATTATCCCACAGGACCTCACTCTTCCACACAATGTTTATTTTTTTCTTATTACAGTGCAGTCAAAACTAAGATAAATGTGAAAAACAAAAGACAGTGTGGATAATATACTAGATAATATATATTCTACTACTAGAACAGGAATAATAGAACTACAATTAAAATAAATACAAGAAAATCTTGTGTTGAAATAACAAAACAGCTGTGATAACGATGCAATTTGGAAAAAAAAAGAAAGAAAGCACATTTTGTTTGTCTGTGCAAGCTTATCCATTTCTACTTTTCAAAGTCACGTTTCACCTTTAAGCGGATCATGAATGTATTTTTTGAAGCTCAATATGCCAAAAACCCACTCAGAGTTTTCATGACTTTCTTGAGTTTTTTGCACTGAACAGATCTCGATAGAGACACAATTTATCTCAGATTTGTGAAGCGAGATAATCTCTGCATGTTTACCAGATTTAGGATCAAATAAAATGTTACAGCTCATTTTGGCTTGACATCTGTTAAGGTCATTCACAAAATCCAGATCCACTGTGTGAATTTATTCATGGAAACTCCACTATTTTAATTAAAAACAATATTTTTGGATTTCTTTACAGCTTTCCATTTCTAATTTTAGATGACCGTAATTGACTCTTTTCTTCTTTAATTCACTGTAGCTGAAATTATCTTTTTTATACTTTCCCTGACAATGAGTGGAGGGTGATAAACCTGAAAGGATAAGGTTTTTCTTTTTTCTTGCGATAGTACTGTGTCTGATCTTTAACTATTCAGATTGTAAGACTGGCTCTAAAAAAAAAAGAAAAAAATCAACAGAGCACTGAATTCAAGCTGAAAAAATAACCTCTGCTTTGACATCATATAAAGCTACCCCAAGGACAGAAATTTCAGAGTGAATAATGAATAAAGTGAAATGTAAAGACAACTGTCAGCCCATTCAAAGCTCGACTTAAGAAAAGAAAAAAAACATCACAAAAGAAATTTCAGCCTGGATCAGTGACTGGATGACCTTCATGTTAACATTATTAAATCTCATCTCATTTTTTTCCTGCCCACATAAAAAAATATTTTATGTGAGCATAGCTTATTCATTATGCATGAATAAGTCAAATGCTTTTATTTTCAATAACAATTATGTCACTTCCATCATTTATTCATGGCTCTGTGTTCGGATGGATAAATAATGACCTTCCCAGTTGCACAGCAGGTAGGATTAAAGAGGGGAAAAAACTGAAAAAAGAAATTAGCGCTGCTTTGGAAAAAAGGAAAAAGACCTTCTTCGGCTTCATAAACCTCACTCACAGCTCCAGGTGGAAAAAAAGGAGAAAAAACAAACTTAAGTGCAGACTCTCTTGTCTCATAAAAAACTTTTCTCCACAACAGCTATAGAACTCCAGAAAAACCTTGTCAAGTGTTTACATTTATTAGAGTGTCTCACTGCAAATCTGACATCATGAATTAAGAATAGATGAATAGAATATATTTTATACATTTTATCATGATTTCAATCTTTCTTAGGCCTCATAGTCGGACACCTACATTTAATATTTTATATTTGTAGCCTTTTCTGAGACAGAAACTGACCATTATAAGCTCCTCAAATATGGTCTTTATCACAGGGCTCATCTATTGGATTGCAATTAGGCTCATTGTGGAGGAGTTTGTAGCATGTCTTGTCATCGGGTGGATTGCACTGGAGCAAACAAGAACTGTTCTAAGGATTTAACCAGTTTTAGTGGACTCCTATATTACAGCTGAGTTGGTACCGTTTCCCCTTGTGCATGTTGCATCTAGTTTGTGGATGTATCAAACCTCCTTGTCCATTCAAATTACACCCGAGCGCAACAGTGTGCAAGTTTCTTTAAAGGCTCAAAAGCTTAGCAATAAGCTCAGCTTTACCACAAGACTGTTCCTAACAAGCCCTGCCACTCCCTTCGTCTTTCATCCCCTGTTTTGAAACGCTTCCACTTTTCTGTCTATTTGTGGCAGAAGTTTCTGTGCGAACAGAGGCCTGCAGCACCTGTAAATGTGGCTGGGGAGAAAAAACAAAACCCAAAAGGCACAAAAAGAGGCAGATTGTAAAAGAAAAGTATATCATCCTACCTGGATCCACTTGTCAGGAATAGCCATAGCCAGCCGGTAATCAAAACCAAGTCCTCCCTCCTCCGCTGGTCTGCAGAGAGCAGGCATCCCTGACACATCCTGCAGAGAAGTCTCCCTGTTTAATATCACATTTTCTCTTTGTGTGCACAGGTTTCTTTCCCAGTCAGCCAAGAACACATCAATACCTCTCCACAGCTCACATGTTAAGGCTGTGAGGTTCCTATACCACAGGCCAAAAAAAAAAAGAGTGGCATCCCATTTCCTTTTGCATTACTTCTTAATTACAGCAATGAATACATAAGTAAGCGGTGCCTAACTAATAAGTTCTCCTAATTAATGATAGCTGTGGGCAGTGTCATTGCAAAGAAAGTGGATGCGTGTGGTGGAGTGTGTATTTACCTCTGCAACGGTGATGCAGTCAGGATAAAGGGTATGAAGAATGTGATTGGCAAGCATCAGGTAAACCAAAGAGTCCTCGTCCACCTGTAGGCCAAAGTATTCACTGTAGTCCCCTGAGAAGCCTGTGCCTGAAGAGTAAAACACCCACACAGAGAAGACTCATCATGTTTTCCAAACTTCTAAAATCCTTCAATCCTCAGATTTAAAAAAAAAAAAAACTGATGCTACTGTTTTATCCTTTTTTTTTTTTTTTTACGTATTTCTTAACACTCCTTAATATTAAGAAAGAAATGCAATCTTTATGGATGGGTTTCAGGCTTGTTCAAGATAGAAACTAGTACAGACACACCTTTAGCATTTAAAAACATTTATATAATTACTCTATTAATTTTTCCCATCATTGATTATGCTGATATCATTTATCAAAATACACATGATTTATATCTCAAGCCACTGAACGTTCTTTTCAACTCTTTGTGCAGATTTATTCTTAAATGCCCTTACAATACCCATCATTGCATATTTGATAAACTCAATTTGTTGCAGCCACATCAACGACGTCAATTTCATTGGATTTCTTTTATTTTCAAATGTATTTATTTTAGTTATCCTCAGTATCTGAAGCAATTTTTCATTCCAGTCTCATCCAAATATTCATTAAGAAGTACTCATTGTCTTACTTTTTCAGTTCCCCGTATATCTAAAGAAGTTGGACGCAGAGCATTTCAGTTTAAGGCCCCTTCTGATTGGAATAAGTTACCTTTTTCCATAAGATCTATAACATTTTTTGGTCTATTTAAAGCCTCTCTATTTGTACACCTTTATACACCCTGTTTATGCTTCTAGTCTCCTTTTCCTTAATTTTACTGTTCTTATGTATGGTTGTATTTTCTATTTTATTTTATTTTTATGTTTTATTTATTTATTTTGTTTTTTCCAGAATAATTTGTTTCTGTTTCTCTCTTTCTTTCAAAAGGGGGGATGATAAACAAAATGAAATAACAACCTGCAAGCCAAACTGTAAACAAGTTGTCTCCAACCTTTTGCTCAGTGAGCCGCTCCTGAGCTATTAGCTGGTGATTCCTGTTGTACAAGGACTGGGGGGAGAGGGGGACTGTGGAGCAAGTTTGTCTAAGTTTGTTTATGTATCTATGTCAAGTTTGTAAATTGTTTGTGTTGTACTGTCATGTTTACTATGTTTGTGGACCCCCTCGAAAACGAGATGGTACATCTCAAGGGGCTTCCACTAATAAAATTGAAATCAGTTGAAATTGATTCTTGGTTCTCCTCTGAATGAAGGCTGTGTTTACCTGTAGTGGGGTTTCATCTTGTAGTCCGCCCACAGAGCGTCGATGTTCTCTGGTTTGGTCATACGCAGCAGCCCGATTAACTCGATGAACTTCAGGGGGGCGTCTTCGTGGACCTTCTCCCTGTTCCAGGCGACCAGGTGGTTCAGGACCTCGACCTGTGGGGAGACGAAGCAGCTTTAGCTCCAGGATGAACTCCACAGGAAGAACCCTGAGCGTGAACAGACGACTTCCAAAGTACCAGAGCCTCCTTGCTGCTGTTCTTCAGGAGATGGAGGGGCGTCTGGAGAAGCTCGCGGCCGTAGACGTACTGAACCGATCCACGGTGGCCATAGGCGTTCCTGGGAGTCGGCTCCCTAAAACTCCATTCCTTCAGGAAGGTCAGGTTTTGCCTGTGAGCAAACACAGGAGTCAGTCTGCAGTGCTGACGGCTGATCTACACACCTGCAGTGAATGTCACTAACATCACTTTATAGCTTTGCACATGTTGCACATCTGGTTGTTACGTTCTGCTGCTACTCTGACTTTTCCTGTTCTGTTTTGTCTTGCTACGTTCTTTATTTATATATCTATAGTCTGGAACAGTGATGACGTATTTCTGTAGGCCAACCCGGAAAAAATGGCGCCGGTGGTTCCTACCAAAATTGGCCTATATGGGATTTTTGCATTGGATTTTGGATCATTGCAGAAAATCAGCTCGTTTCTGATGCGTTGCTGTTTTGTTCAGCTGGATAATCTTCACAGATGAAACCATTTATATGAAGTTTGAAGCGTTAATGCAGCCGAGAGAAGTAAAAAGCTAACGCTATGCTACAGCGAGCTACACTGCTGTCGGTTGGTTCTGACGTCACGACCGTTATGCGTCATAGATCTAATCAGCGCTAACGACGAGCTAGCCAAACCGTAGCTTCATAAATTGTTTATTAACCTGAAAAACCCGACTAGAGGCTGTGAGGCGGACTAGTGAGAGAGTCCCGGGGTTTGTGTTCGGCGTGACGACGTCTAATGTCCCCGACAACCACTGAGTCTCATTTAGCCACTTGTGAGCAACCGCCGTTTTAAGT
>OMNN01059266.1:2043-15417 GCA_900302755.1 Chromis chromis
AAACTAAAAATACTCAAGTCAGCTACATCAATGTGTACTTAATGTATGTAGTTATATTCAGCACCATACATCACCTGATGATGACTGCGTGATTAAAAAGTCCAGAGCAAGTAAGTAAGTGGATGTAGACTGTCTGTGAAAAAATGCTCTGTTGCACTTTCAAATGCTGTTTTTCATCTACAGTCATTTGGTAGATGAAATATTGAATATTCTCATTCCCATAGAGTCTCACAAGTCATGGTGATGTTTTTAAATGTCTTGTTTTGTTTGGCAAGCAATCCAAACCCCAAAGAGATTCAATTTAATGATAGAAACTTTGCCACATTTGAAAAGGTGAAACCAGAGAATCTGTGACATTTTGCTAATAAAACCAGACCAAACATCAGTCGATAAAAAATTATCTCCACTAAATGTAATTTGAAACATGGATAAGAAGCTCAGAATGGTGGGAGGTTAAAGACATGTGAGGTGTGATGGGATTTACTGATTCAAGAACCAACAGCTGAACACCAAGTCTACTGTAACCGTGAGCAGCAGCTGCTCAGAGAGCTTTAGAGATGGTTACGGAGTTTTTCTGCTCTCAGTCGCTTTAGTTTGGTTTACTATTGGTTTAAAACAGCAAATAAACAGCAGCCTGTTGACCTCCAACCTCCTGTTGACCTATCCATCCACCCCAACCTCCTCCATACGCCAACTCTGTTGCTCTACAACGTCACCTCACTTCCAGCTAGCAGAATCCTAAAGAAGAAGCAGTTTATGTGCTAAATGTGTTCAATCTAACTGAAGAAACAGTTAACATTTAACAAGGCTCCATTTGAACCTCCAGGTGAGATCAGAACAGTCCATCAGTAGAACCTGAACCGTTTGTTCAAGTTTCCTCTGCACGATACACATCAGCAGTCACTTTCAGTGGGAACAGTGTGTCCTCTCACTAACCCTCCTTGGTCTATGGGGGTGGGTGGAGAAGAGATGCCCGCCCTCAGCCCATCGATTGGTCACGGACATGCTGTTGTTACCCCTGTCCCTGAGCAAATGGGTGAGAACCCAACAGAAACAAGTTCAGTTCAACAGGTCGGGACGTCCTGCTGATCAACGAGCTGCAATCAGCCCCACACTGAATCTTCCCAAAATGGACAAGTGTGTAATTTCCATTAATTTACCCAGCAGCCCCCCCAACCCTCCGCCCTCCATGCTGTGTCTGATGAAACCTGAGGCTGCTCTGTCTCTGTACACAGTTGCTACCATGAAATCCTCTGTGATCATCTTCACGTTTATGGAGGAGATCAGTGTGCAGCCAGTGATCCTCTGGGTGATCCAGCAACATGCCGTCAGTCCTGTTAAACACCTCCACTCACTCTTTACAGCTTCTTATTACACACTGTAATAAGATGCTGCAACCACTAAGAATTGTGTTGTCTGTCCACATTCTGACACCCCATCTGTTTATAAGGGATCCAATTATCCACAGTGGAAGGTGAAGTGCTGTGGGAGAGAGGCTACTGTTCAAATATGGACAGAACGAGTCACACTTTTAGACAGGCTCTCCGGGCAGACAGTCCACAACTTCAAATTATGCTTATATGTCACTAAATAGTTTTCCCATTCACAGAAAAATCTAAAAACTGAACAGACAGCAGCCCCAACAATAAAATGCTACTGAATCTTTGATGAGTCTGTCAATAATCAGACAGTAATCTCATATATTGCATCAGGCACCAGCACATTTCACTGCATCATGTTCCAGTCTGTGTTTTAGGTACATTTTACTGCAGACACATGTTAATGCAGGAGCTCAGTTATATTTTACACTGATGTATTTGTACTTTTACTTATAAACATCTGAATATTTCTACCACTACGGTACTTCTTTAGTCAGTCACATTCTTTATCTCTGGGTACTGGATCACTCGGGCACTGAATACACAACCATCGCATATAGCTGCATATATTTAAGGGAAGAAAAACTGCCTTTAAATAGTCTTAATGTCCACGTTTTATTGTTGATCTTGCATATTCATGGACTATGGTTCATGAATTGTTTTCTCTGTTAAAGAAGGCATCTATGAGTTTGAGTCTGTTTACGACATTCATGGTAATTCTGTCAAGATGTCATCAAAATATCAACACAAGTCAAGCCTTAAGCCTGGGCTGTGAGAAACTCTGAAAGCTACATTTTTATACATTTTAAAGACAGCAAGGTAATGAAAATAGTTGTTAGTTACAGAATAATAGTCGATAAACATCAATCCAAGTAATTACAGAAAGCTCAACCCCACATGATCCTGACGTCTGCCTCTGCTTTCACTGCTGCGTTAAGAGCACTTCCCTTTCTGCAACCTATTGCCAGTGCTGAACCCAAACATTAGAGAGGGGGCCAGCAGCGGGCCCTCAGCTCCTGACAGGGGCCTCGGCGGACCCCTGCTTGGTCTTATCACCACCCCGACACGGCCTGGATTACATGGCCCCCGTGGCTGCTGGGAGTTCTGCTAATCTGACCACTCATTAATATTTAACGCAAATCCTGCCAGGAGACGTGACGGGAGAGACTGAAAGCTCTGACACTGGAGCCGCTCTCCTCTCTCAGCGTTGCGTCCCGGTTAGCTGGGAGCCACCATTGTTGGTATTTGGCCCTCTGACTGGCCAATCAGCTTCAGCTTGACGAGCCAATGAACTGCTGAGCCTGTCAGTCAGAGAAAATGGACAAAATCAGCCCCAGAGCACTGGCTGGGTAACTGACCTCAGACTGACCTGACTGTAAACAAGACATATATACATATATAGACGTGTGTGTGTGTGTGTGTGTGTGTGTGTGTGTGTGTGTGTGTGTGTGTGTGTGTGTACAGCAGCTCAGAACATCTTATGGGTTTAAATGGAATGTTTGTTTCCACGGTATTCTTCTGGATAATCAGCAATTACTCCTAAACTCAACACGATGAACAGGTCTAAAATAAGGTGGGACCGTGGACGTCTGTCTGTGGTTCTACATGATCGAGGTTCCAAAGGTCAAAGGCTAAAACTGCGCAGCTTAGAGGGCCGCTGGAAATGTCTCCTCTGATCTGCAGACACAATCTACTGCTTGTAAAAACAGCAGTGTTCATCCACCTTCTTTACCTTTAGAGATAGAGAATCTGTGACAGCGATCATGAAAACAACATGGTTACAACAAAAGGCCGTTCACAGGTTTGGTTGAACAAAGCAGTTTTAAAACTTAAAGACTTGACTGTAGAACACTCACAACTTTCCTTAAGTATAAAAACAACTACAATTTGACTAAAGCTAAACTTGCAGTGGAACACACCAAAACCAGTCTACAGAACAGGTTTTGAACATCTCACAAACCAGTGCAGACTTTTATTGTATTGCAGACTTAAAGCAACAGCCAGACAGTCTCCAGCTGATTTTACCATTAGAAAGGAGGTTTCAGACAGTTAAACAATCCCCACCTCATTTGAGACCAAATTGCCTGAAACATCTCAATCTTTCTTTAAACCCAACCTTCTGGTTTAACAGTGTTTCTGTGCTGCTGGGAGCCATCATTTCAGCAGCTGGGAGACTCGGCTCAGGACAAGAACTTGCGTAGCTAAGTGTCCCTCAGCAGCAGGCTAAGGAGGACAACACACTGTGGAGGATAGAACAATCTGTTACACTTCAGCTGATAACAAGCTTCACATTTCTTTTTGTGAAATGTCATTCTGCGCCTCTTTCTCCTGCAGAAAATATCCTCAGTCTCTTCCAAATATTAAAAAAGGCACCGAACACACAAAATATTCTAGTTCTTATCATCTATTAAAATAGGCCAGTGTTAACCCTTTAAGACCTGAGCCTCAAAATGTCCGCCTGGTCTTCTTTTCTTATTCTGATTACAAAAAGGTAAGAAAATGTGGGCACGAATAAAATTACCGTAATGGCAATGTCGCTGCACTTTACAGCCAATATAGTGTCATTACGGTAATTTTGTGATTTCATTTGGGGCACGAATGAACAAAAAAAATGAGCGTAATGACACCATATTGGCTGTAAAGTGATTTTTTTTAAGGTAATTTTACGGTAATTTCATCCAGTGAATTCCTGGGGGGGGCACGACTAAAATTACCGTAATGACACCATATTGGCTGTAAAAGCGCAACGCCTCAGCTTTCAGAAACCGTTGGATTTTTTTCCGATAGCACAAACGGTGACATATCTATGGTATTCCAAAGTGCGCTAGCCCCCCGTGTCGCCGATGAAGACTTAAAGGGTTAAACCTTAGATCGCTCCAGTGTGGCCAGACTGACATGACTAAAGCTCCTCCACTGAGGCCTCTGCAGTCCTTTCTATGGTATCATCCATCTGTTTGTTACTGTCCAGACTTATTACTGTGCTGCTCTGACCTCCACATTCAAACAGTGTTTGTTGTTTCTGCCACCTCTGACCTCCGTCACACTGTTGATCCTGTCAGACTTCATGAGGCCGTGTCTCCGATTCATTCATAAAAGGAGCTCAGCCTCTGATTGGTTGTTTCTAATCAGGTCACGCTGGCTTGTCTCTGTTTGATAAACTGACTCAGAGTCGGCTGACAGCCTTCACAGGATTTAACGCTCTGATACGTCCTGAGCTCCACTGCCTCCCTGATCCAACAGGAAGTGGATTTCCATCCTGATTGGGGCGGAGGAGGTGGGCCGTGAGCGGCTTCTGAGCAGAGAGGAGACTGTGAAGGAGCTGCAAGGAAACACCTCTTCCATTCTACTCTGTTTATCGATGGGCCAGCTGATCGGAGCTGCTGTCCTGGAAACAGCTTTACTGTAACACTGCATTATTTTAATACTGTACAAACAGGCAGTCCCCACACAATTATTCAGGTTTAATCAGAAAACAAAGACATTTGGCATGTGTAGAATCTGAATCATGAATGAATCTTGAAAACATCTTCTAATTTTGTCTCAACTCATTCAGAAAGAATATACAGCCACAGTGCAACAGCCACCCAGTCATCAGCTCATCATTGTTACCAGACTGGGACTGACTCCACCTGCTCATCGCTGCACATTTTATTCTAATATTTATTACTGCTTTATGTCTGTTTGCTGTTCAGTAATAAACTGACCTGTCCTATGTTGAAGCAGTTTGTGCCCCTCATGCACACGACTGCACTGTAACGCAAATCTGCTCATCTGCAGGAGCGGCTGGTTTTCACTGCGTGGTGGTCAAAAGTAAACTGCAGGTCCCAGGATTTCCCACAACCAGAGGGATGGAGTCAACAAATGCAGTTGAAAAGAAGATTAAAGTAGGTTTTTACAATACAAAAGCCAAGCAAGTCTGACATGGATACATTTCCCAGATGCCACTGAGAGAGATGGAAAGGAACAGGACTTGGTTGTGTGCAAAGCCCTGATATACAGCAGGCACAAATCTGCCACCTCTGGGTTGAGACGACACCTGCTCTGTTCTCCCTGGTCAAAGTCAGCTCGTCCTCAGAGATAAACCACTTCTGTCTGCACATATCAAACAAGGTACTGTAGAGAAAGTAATTGTAATCTTTCTATTTTATTTACGACAGGTATGCATCTGTTTTTTAACACTAAACAGTAAAACAGCATGTTTCCTCTACGGTGAAACTTGGTCTTGTGCAGGCGTGAATGTTTGCGAGAGCAGATAAAGAAAACAGTCTCAAGCAGGACTCTACTCATGTATTAGCAGACATTCAGTCACTGCCTTTGGGTTTTAAAGTTCATTTACAGTTTGAAAAATCCAAAAGGTCATTAAAACACACTGTCGTTCTGAGAATTGTTAAAAACTCTTTGGATGAAAACATATTCCATCTACAGAAGGACAAATATTTTAGAACACATTTCCCAAGATGCATCTCTTTTTATAACGGGACAGGAAACAATCTCAATTTGAGAATTAACTTCAAAACCATTTTTAAATTCCGTGGCTGAGATGTTTTTCTTTCTGATTGTTAGAACACTCTATGAGGACTTCAGAGATACTTTGAGGAGTTTGATGAGCGGTCAGTTCATGAACAATGGGAGGCTGTGACTGAACGTACGCTGATAGATGAGGAGCAGACTGAGGCTGGAGCAGCACCAGGCAACACCTGCAGCTGTTTTCTTTCTTTCTTCTTCTCATTTGATAGTTGACTTTTGACAGATGAGTAGCTGTACGTCATGAGTAAGGAATCACAAGAACTGATAATTCAGTGGCAAGTATCTAAAAAATGTGATGGTGCTCTCTGGTTCTGGTACAGAAGGCAGTACAGGTGCTGCAGGTTCTGCTCATACTGGACAATAACAACTACATGTGAACTACAGTCAGAGGTTCACTGAGACCGCTGCCTACACCAAGAGTTGTGTAAGGAGATATTTAGTGTTTGAGACAATGATCAGGGACAAGTTAGAGACAGCACAAGTGAGAGCAGAGCATGTAAAGGAGCAAACTTCTCAAACTGATCTAAACTGCTCAAAGGAGTTTACATTCAAACACATTTATTTAGCTGTTTTGTTTTTGTATTGAGGATTGTGCAATTTCAGTTGTATTAGTACTGACTACCAGAGTTTTGGTAGCTTAACATCACTAGTCATTAGTAGCCTGCTGCCATCTCTCCTGGGGCTGGAGGGAGTGAGGACATCTATCTGATAAATACAGTCTGTTATTCCTCACTGGGAGGAACTGAGACATGAAGAGGAGATGTGACGGAGGGCAGTGATGTACTGCAGCTCCTCCACCTGTACACGACTGTACAGACGCCCAGACAGACCATCTTCCTTTGACTCTGACAGGAGAGGACCAGGCTGGGCTCATGCAGGGACACAAAGACAAACTCCCAACAATCCTGTTTTTAAAAATACTGAGTCCAGGCTACCAGAAGACAAACGCAAGACAGGAACTGAGCGCCTGCTTTCAGATCAGTTTAGTCCTGGAAAGTCGACTGAAGTGGCTGGCATTAAAATAGTTTCAGTCTATTTGAGAAATGTGTTAGCGTATCTGATATTGTAAAGTGTTTTTGGGTACAGATGTGTACATTCACCATACAGCGAACGAATCGAGACAAAAATGGCTAGTTTGAGCATTCATTTTGGACTCGTTATTTTATATTACCGTTACGACCGTTTTTATTTTTTAATTTCATTGACTTGAATGATCTTACTTTACTTCCATCTTTGACATATTTCATGAAAATCTTGTCATAGATTAGTACTGTATTACTTTGTGTGTAATAATTAAGGCACCAGTCTGAGACCCTGATCCATGCCTCTGTCACCACGCGGCTGGACTTGCACTTTGAGCTGCATTTGTTGTATGAAAGGTGCTATATAAATAAAGCTTGATTTGATTTGACTACTGTAATGCTTTGTATGTGGGGGTTAGTGCGTCCTCCATCACCCGTCTCCAGATGGTACAAAACGCTACCGCACATCTTTTAACTGGCACACATAAATATGAGCACATTTCCCCCATTTTAGCCTCACTCCACTGGTTGCCCATACATAATAGGATCCATTTTTAAATTCTTTTATATGCTTTTAAGTCCTTGAATAGTCTTGCCCCAACCCTACCTCTCTGAGCTCCTACACATTTATACACCCACCCGAGCCAAGAACTAAGTGGAAGCTCAGAGGGGACCTTCGCTGTGGCAGCTCCACAGCTATGGAATGCTCTGCCTTTGCACATTAGACGGGCCTCTTCTCTGTCTGGTTTTAAAACGCTTCTTAAAACCCATCTATTTTCCTTGGCCTTTGACACTTAGTGAGATGTTGATTTTATTTCATTTTATTTGATTGTTTTTTATTGTACGCTTGTCATTGTTTTATGCCTTTTAATCTTATTTTATTTGTATTTTATATGCAATTTTTTATGCTTCATTTGAGCTGTCTTTATCTATTGTGTTGTCTTTTATCTATTGTGTGCAGCACTTTGTTCAACTGTGGTTGTTTTTAAAGTGCTAAACAAATAAAGTTGGATTGGATAATTACATTGTGTGACGTCTATTTATTAAGATTAGGCTTTTTTTCTCGCATTTTTTTCTGCTGTTAAAAAACAAAAAAAGAAACAACAGTTTGGACAAACAACTCAAATAACTTGGCAGTAATCATGTGAATCTAAAACTGCAGAGTGATAAATGTGTCTCTTAATTGTGATTTTCAGATTAGGACAGACCAGTGGCTCTCTGAAGTCTCACAGAGAATGTCTCCTCTGTTAAACCTGATATCATGAGCTGAACACTCGCAGCTCATTTTTCTGTTTCATGCCATAAAGTCAGGCGACATGAAACCAAATACAGAAGACGAAGCTGAAAAGTTACAGCAGAGTTTTATCTCTGCTGAACAGAGAGAGAAACATCAGATCAGAGAGCAAATCAAAACTCATATCACCTACCTTTAGAGGAGCAGCAGACAGACAGCCACCGGAAAAAAGAGAGAGAAAAAGAAGAATTAGGAAACGTGAACACAGAAACACAGCAGGTTTTACCTTATCGAAAACTAAATGAAGAGGTTTCTAATCTTTCTTTCTTTCTCTCTTGATTTACACGTTTTCCTCTGATTACTAATGGTAAGACATTTGGTTCTTGTATTTTCAAGATCATTTTGGTGGAAGCATTTCTAATAGTTTCCTCACACTGTGCTACTATTTGGCTGTAAATTACAAGAATATTTGCTAATTATAAGCCACAGGCTGTAATGAAACGATTCCTCGAGTAATTCGAATACTAAAATGCTTCGAGGCAAAATTCTCTGCCTCGAGGCTTGGTTTCATCCACTATATACTGTAACTATACTATATATGCACGATACAGCGCGGAGGTCTGCGGACGTGGCAGCAGCGCCGTCGCGCTCTCAAACCCATCATTTTCAATGACTTGCGCTGCACAACAACAGCATGCCACTGCGCCAAGCAAAGCGCGACTTTGTGCGCAGGTTGGAGAGACCATAGATATAAATACATATTATATGATTCTGAATTCCCCTAATTATATGACACAACTTTGTGGTTCATATGGGCTAATTCGTGTATTCAGACACACAGACCGTTTCTCAATATTCAATTCCATTTTATTTATATGCCGCATATTTACAACACATCACATAGCCTAGCGCTTATCATCATAATATGCCTAGTTGTCCGTTCTTGCATTCTTGGTATTGAGAAACAACCTGTGTCTCTGAATTCCCCAAATTATATGAGTCATATAATATGACACAACTTTGTGGCTGTATTGAGACTCGGGGAGAAATGTGTTCGTACAGCAAGGCTAGTGCTAATGTTAGCTACTTAGCACGGGACAAACACATCTTCACTGTTCAAGTTTTGCATCAAACTGAAAGTTTCCGGCTCAGGAGGATGGTGATGTCGCCCCGCTAGAGGTTGTGAAAACTCTGGACTCCCCAGGAGCTGAACCTGAACCCCACGGCGAGCACAGCGTCCTGTTAAAGCAGCTACACAGCCTCACTTCAGCTTTGATGCTTTCTTTCTTTATTTTAAGAGGAATTGAATTGGTTCTTCATTTAACTGATTTTTATTATTCTCTGCCATGTATTACTATGAAATTAAGCTCAAGTAATTTAATTTAATTAAATGATTTTTTATCCGATTACTTGATTAATCGCCAGAATAATCGATAGAATACTCGATTATTAAAATAACTGATAGCTGCAGCCCTACTGATCTTATTAGGTATTGTTCTGCTTCTGTTGTCAGACAATGGAACAAGGAGGAGTGACTGACACACAGCCCATTAAGACGACATGTTAACCAGAAGTCACTACAGACTTGTTTCAGCATTGGTTCTAGACAACCACTGAGCTGTGAATCCAGTGATATTTACATGTAAAATGATAGTTCAGAGAGAAAGTTAGAAGTGACACAAAGTCCTGCCTCACACACTGATGCACGTCTGTGTCGGCAGCCGTGAGATCAACTGATTTGCTGTCAGTCACTGATGCAGAGTTTTCTTCCTGAAGGGGGCGTGAACAACAGCAGCTCAGCTACAAGCTACAGATACTGAAACAGCTCATTTAGAGGCTAAAACCAGAGGATAAACAGTCATTGTGCTAGTTTGAGCTGAAAATGTAAAGACACGTTAGACGTTCATTCATTTGTTTAAAAGGGGAACTATGTGGGACCTTTAAAATCCAGCAGTCTGAGAAAAGAATGAACCAGTATTTTAAATAAATAAATAAATAAATAAATAAATCAAGTGTCAGAAGGTAGACATAATCTCACTGCACTGACAGACGTGTCCTAAAAGGATTTTTAAGGCTCCATTTAGAAGGGATTTCTGTTTGTAGGGGAGGTGGGGTGGTTTTAATATTACCTGCTCCCCTCAGTGATTTTAATCCAGTCCAGAGCATATTAGAGCCCTTTTCACTCCCTGCCCAGTAATTATTACAGCTGAAATGGTACTCTGCTCTTAAGTGAACTGGCTGCTCCTCTTGTAATTTAAATCCCGTCTGGAGCCTCATCCCTGTATTCTAAAGTAAATCTCTGAGGTTCTTCCTTCCCCTGCATTTGATCAGCTCTGAGTGAAATTCAGCTTCTGTGTGAAAACACTTTTGCCAATCGGATGGAAACCTGTTAGCGTCCACATATAGTCCTGTTTGGGAACCAGTGCAATGATGAACAGCAGTCAGGAGAACTACACCTCTTCTTTAGTGTGTATTTGTTTACATGTAGTCTGATCTCGCTTTGCCAGTGCATTCTGTGGACATAACAGTCTGGCTGCACCACATTATCATTCTGCTAAAGGGGGGAAAAAGCATTCTGACTTATTTGTATTCCTTTAAACCAATCACAGTCGTCGTGGGCGGAGCTAAGCTTCAGCCTTCCCTCAAAATAGTGACAGGTGGAAGTTTCTTGGTAGAACATGTGCATGCAGGGAGACGAGCACTGTGAATAAAATGGATGATCCACCGGAAAAAAAAATAGCAGAGGTACTTGTCTGTGCAACTCAAAACTAAGTTTCATTTTCACTTTCAGTGCAGTAGGTTGGAGCCCGGAGCTTCTTGTTGTTGTTGTTTCCTGCAGCAAAGAAAACTGTAACACACAGATAGTGGAAGGTGGGAGAATGCCGACTGAGATGAGCGGCCAATGGCAGGCTTCTACCTGCAACCTACATCCGGTGAGTCAGACTGCATGTGGTGTCAGCTTTAAGAGTAGCTCAGTTCTCTGTTATCTGCTCCTTTGTAATGTAGCCGCGAATGAACGGAAAATGTTTACCAGATTTCTGTGATACTGAATAAAATGTAAAAATGTGATGACTCTCAGGCAGGTACTGCAACGATGAGATAAGGACGTTAACTCACAGTGGACACCAGAGATAATTATACCCTCACCAAAATAGTCTCAGTGAATGAAAAAATACATTTTAACTGACTTATGAGTTATTTGAGACAAGATGGGGCTGCATGATATTGGCATTGCAGTATTTAGGTTTTCTAGCGAAATATATTGAGATGTGAAAAGTGTCCTGAATAAACCAGGGACAGTGCTTTATTTTTCCCAACCAGATCTTTCTTTTCAGTGTGTACATCCTGCTCCTCCATGACAACAAATTCCATCTTGTTAATAAAGTTAAGAATAAAAAATCTCTGCCCTCCATATAGCTCGCTGAGTTAAGACGTTCCCATGTGGGTGCAGGTCGCCAGCAGCGGTCATGAGTTCGAGTCCGGCTCAAGACCCTTTGCTGCATGTCTCTCTCCTCTATACCCCCTTTCACCCTGTCTCTCTCTCTCTCTCAATAAAAATGGGAAAAACTCCCCAAAAAAACACAAAAATTCACTAATTTTAAGGTATTTCTGGGTTCATTAAGGTAAGATATATTTACTTATTTTTGAAAATCTTGACAAGCCAAATTTTCTTGTTCTGCTGGCAGATAATTTTGCTTATTTTAAGTAATATTCCCCCAATTTTTGTATATTTTTTTCTTGTTTTTGAAAGCTGACTTTTTGCAGTGTGTACTGATGAAGTTATGAGGCTCAGAAATGATGGAGAAAGTCCATTAAAAAGCGACAACTTTGGACCCACCTCTACGTACTTCAAGGGCCTGTAACTCTGAAAATATTCATAGTATGAAGGTAAAACTTTGCATGGCTTCATTAAATACACTGAAGTTATTCTCCATAAAAAAACAGCTGATTCTGTGGAGGTCAGGTTGGAGGAACAGACTGACTTTTCCCCAATACCACGAGTCCTTTCTTTTATCTGTTTCTCCTCATGTATAAGATCTCAGCTGCAGACTTGAGGCTGAACTGAGTCAAAAAATGAGACTTGATTTTCAACTTCACTGGTCCGAGACTTGACTTCCCGGAAACCTGAAGACTCCCTGAAGAATTTATTTGACTTCACAGCAGAAAGTCTCTCTCCAGCAATTGATTAAACCCATAAAAACTGATCTCTGTGCATCAAAGTTATATATTTAGGAGCTTTATCCATTAAAACGATCCCTGCTGGATTTGAATGGCACGTTATGTTATTTTAAAATCCTTAAAATTGCACTATTTATCAGAATACAAAATGTTCTTATCATTTCTGTGGAAAATAACCAGGTTACACTGATTTAATACGCTGCAAATACTAACTTGTAATGTTGATTTCTAATTTATTAAAGCTAATAATGCTAGAGTGAACTTTTCTTGATTGGTTGAAGAGATTTCGCTCTACCAAGACTTTCTTTTGTTGGCTTCAGCCCTCGAAAATGTTGAGCTAAAACAAAGTGAATATTGAACTTGGATGTGTGAATAAGCCACATATTTACTTTTTAAAGGAGGCATTTATACTCTAAACTTTTGGGAGCCACAGACCCTTTACAGTCCTCCTCACTCGGGGTGAAATTATCCGATCTGATTAGAAGCATCATCGAAAGTTTCTACACCAACAATGACACATGAGTGAAAGAGCAAACTCTTGGGGAGACATAACATCATAAAGCGTCATTTAAATGCCGATTCTCCGACGCCGCGTTCAGAAATAAAGTGAAAAACATTTGAGGATAACTGACAAGAGCGCTCATTTCCCATATGGCTGCCAATTTAATTTCTCGGCTCTCTACAAATTGCAGTTTTATTGTGTTTGTTCACACAGTATCACAGATGGTGGAGATCATTTATATTCTTTTTTTTTTATTCACCTCAGGAAGTAATCCGTATGGAGGGTGGAATGTGCTAAAATGAAATATATAAATACACAATTAATTAATTAAATAAACGTTTCATTAATTAATTAAAATTGGAAATAAATAAATACATAATTTATTAAATACACAATTAGTTGATTAAATGTACCATTAATTATTTAAAATTGGAAAGAAATACTTAAATATTTAATTAAATATATAATTAATTAAATATTTAATTAAATGTTTCATTAAATACATTATTAATTAATTAAATGTGTCAATAA
>OMNN01059300.1:16458-28531 GCA_900302755.1 Chromis chromis
TGCTTAAAAAAAGATGTGTGAGGCATTAATAATATTTTATAAAATAAATAAAAACAACCCAAAATAAGTAAAATTACTTATTCAATGATAAAACTGTCCCTATTATTAAATATTGTCTTCTTAGATTTTGATTATTCACATTTTTCCATTGTACCTGGTCATAATGAAACTAGTTTAGGCCCCCACTAAGGCTCACAACATAAATCTAGCGGACCTTGGATGATTAAAGGGCAGCAAAGAAAGAAATACAAATTTCCTACATTGCACTTTATCTTAAACAGTTACAAACTCCCACAATGAAACAATAAAGAAACATGTAGTGAAACCTGTTTTTCATGAAGCCAGAGTGCAGGACATTTACATGTAAATCGATACCCATTACATCAAACTAAATCAGGTCACACAATGCTGTTAAAGCCTTTTTAGTGCCACGTAAATCTTTCTGTGTACTGAGGATTTAAATCTGGTACCTGAGGCGACATTGCTGCGCTAGCAATTTGTTTTACATTAACTACCAATGATTGATTCGCCAGAGCTGAAGAGGGGAGTAACCGTGGCAGCAGAGACGCAGTATGGTGATGGAAAAACCTAGAAAGCATCCAAGAAAAGTAGAAGGATTACAAAAGAAAGTAGTTTATGATGTGGGCGTACATCATAAACGTGCGCCAACAGTGTTTGTGTAATTACCCTCACTGCCAGAGGGGGAGACAAAAGTCCTGCAGTGCAGGTTTAAACTTAATTCATCAAACTAGAAATGCAAAACCTCATAAGCGTCTTATGAATGTTAAAAGCATTTTTAGATCTTTGCGAAGCTACACAGGATCTAACATAACAGTCTTATAGCAGAGCAAAACCCCAAGCGAATACATAAAGCTCTCCTGACTGCAGGAGGAAATGTGGTGGACAGGAAGTGTTTAAGGTTATCAAGTGTGAGCCTCCCATCTTATATATTTCATTACATTCGATCCACATCACCCCTCTGAGGCTTAGTAGTGCATTCCTGCCTCCCAGAGCAGCGCCCATTCACCATTCATCTACCGCACACTTAACCTACACTGACATCGCACCTGCCATTATGCTTTCATATACTTCTAATAAATCATATCTGAGTGGTATTATGATCCCTCATCTGCCCGTGCATTTCCTCTCACAGGAGAAGCAGACGAGGGTGATCAGGCACTTCCACTTCCACGGCTGGCCGGAGATCGGCATCCCGGCCGAGGGAAAAGGCATGATTGACATCATCGCCTCAGTGCAAAGACAGCAGCAGCAGTCTGGGAACCATCCCATCGTCGTACACTGCAGGTAGGTGTCAAACTGTTCTCCCAATCCAATTTTTGCACAGGATACAACAGGAGCACACCCCTGTGGAATATCTTTAAATTGACAATTAATGATTATCACCTATTTTTAAGTTGACAGCTGGAGCATTTCCTGCTATTAACAATTAAAAAACCCAAACTTTAGAAAGACTGAGTTGAAATACAGGCCATAAAGTAGAAACTCCTACACCTGTGATCACTGATGCACAAGTTAGAAACTCCATACAGTACAGCTATGATTTCTAATCATCCTAATTGCATGAGCATGACCTGTCAACATCAGAACTTTCTTAACTTTGGATCTATTGGCTGTTATTGCATGTCTACATCATGGCTCTACATGGAAAGGAATTAGTAAAAAAACTGAAAAATCTGACTGAGATTTCAAGAGGATGGAAAAGGATACAGGAAGATCCATGACCAACTAAAAAACAGTCAAAACACAGTTGCTACAGTCATCAGGAAGTACAGCATGAGCCATAGTACCACTAATCAGGGTTGCAGTGGCCGTCCTCTAGTTCAGGAGGTCAAGTGTTTCAGACTTAGCACAGGAGTTATCAATGGAAATCTGAGTTTCTGTGACAGCTCAGATGGTGCAAAAAACATTGCATAAGATTGTCCAGGGTGTCCAAGTAAAAAGCCCTTGCTTGCAAATCGCCACCAAACTCCAACATTAAACTTTGCTTTAAAAAAAAAAAGGAAGGAAGCCTGAAAAATATTGGGAGTACATTCTTTGATCAAATTTGCTTGGCTCAGATGGGGTCCAGCTTGCTTGACATGAACCCGGCCACAACTACTACAGTAAATGCATAGTCCCGACAGTGAAGCGCAGAGGTGGGAGTGGGAGTTTTCTTAAAGAGAAAGGCAGAGCAACACAACCCCTTCAGTAGAGAGCAGCTTAAAAACATGTCTCTTGAGTATATCAACATCTTTCCAGAGATTTATGCAACACTGGTATCCTTCATGCCAAGGAGAATCGAGTCAGATGGACATACAAAGTATTGAGAGAGAAAAAAAGATTTGAATCTCAGTAATGAAAGATATACTGACTTTTGTTGCATTGATTTCCTATGGTGGCGCCTGTATTTTTCCTAATATAAATCTAAACTCTAAAACTGGTCATACTTGAATTATCCTCTAAGAGTTTTTGTTTTTGTGTGCTGCAGTGCTGGTGCAGGGCGAACAGGTACGTTCATTGCACTGAGCAATATCTTGGAGCGAGTCAAGGCAGAAGGGCTGCTGGACGTGTTCCAAACTGTGAAGAGTTTACGTATGCAGAGGCCTCATATGGTCCAAACTGTGGTAAGTATCAGCAAAAATGGATCATAAATGACCTAAAGTGCAAAACAATTGTACAAATGAATTTTATTTTTACGCACTTTTAGCTTTAGCATCTCTGTTGTGGATATCACAGGCTGTAATCTAATTCGTCTGTCTTGTGTTTTTTTCCCCACAGGAACAATATGACTTCTGCTACAGGGTGGTACAAGACTTTGTCGACATTTTCTCAGACTATGCCAATTTTAAATGATGAGATTTGCCTTAAACACGGTTTTTAATGTTGTTTTCTAAAGCAGGTTTGTCAGTTTTATGTGTTTCCTTAACTCGGTCAAATGATCTTCTATTTTGCTATGCACTTGTCCTACCATTAACTCAAGCTCCTTCCTCGCTGTAATATACGGTATGTCGATGGATGAAAACTGTAAATGGAAAAAAAGGCTAGATTAATAATGTATATTTCACAACATATATGATAATTACTTTGTCATGAAGTGTTGTTTCAAAGTCGGTCTCTGATTTCAGTTTTGTTGTATAATATTGTACTTTAAATGTTTATCTAAGTGTTATTTTAAATTGACCACATAATATTTTTGAAAGTTGTAGTTATTGTAAATGTATTTATGTATTGACAATGACATTCCTCTCTTGTGTTTGGAGAACGTGACGGGAATGTTAAGATTCGTTTTTTGTTTATTTTGTTGTTGTTAATTGTAAACATACATTCTTTCATTTATTGATGACTTCTGAGATTAGAGGCGATATTGAAACTATTTTTCATTGTCCTCAAGCTACATGCCCATCACGAATGTGATACTCTTTCCAATGGAAATATTGTCAGAAAAAGAATGAATCATTTCAGCCATGATGCAGAGAACATAGTTATGCAACAACGGCTGAGGTGATGATAATGGGGTTAATTTATCAAAAAGGATTCAGGCAGAAGTTTCACAGTGAGACGTATCACAGAGTCATGAACGACCATTAAACTGCTTTTGTACCTCAAAAAGTGGTATGCAAATGCATTTAACATGGATGTACTACAGTCTGCCTTTTGTCTGTAGACAGCAAAAAGTATTTTGCTAAAATGACTGCACATTAAAAAGCACATAACTAAGCCTTTTGCCAAGAAACCTGTAATATTGAAGAGTTTGTTTATTGCTTTATTTGTATCATAGATTAGAAATTTTTCACAAATTAGTGCCATATGTACTTTTTTAAGACGCGAAATACAAGAACAATGATATGTCGACGGCAGAGTGAAGAAACGTGATCCTGAGAAAAGGTTAACCAAATGCGGTAGAGTCGGTGTGATTTTACGATGCAGTTAACACAGAGGAAAAGCATATTATTAGTCCTCAGTCTTGTAATGGCAAAAACCGCAATACACAAATGTGGTGCTTCAGTGCCTGCTTAACCCCAGAGAAACAAAAAAAACACCCCATTCTATCAATGTTCAGTTATATTTCAGAATATGGTTTGTTTTACCACAGCGGTAAAAAAAAAGAAAAAAGAGGAACCAGAATGTTTCAAATAAAAGATGTCTAGTGGTAGCTTCATTCTTTGGAAAGTATCTGAATGTTAAGCAGCTTTTCTGTGCATTTCTTCTGAGGTAGTAACTCCGACCCATCCGGTACTCTCAACGTTAATTAATTTTGTTGATGCTGTATGTAAATACTACATGACAAAGTGCTAACATTGTGGAAGTCGCTGAGCAGCAAGGAACTGTCAAGTGATTGGTCATATTTTGTGTGCTACATGTATCTGTCCGTGGGAGATGTGAGGTGCAGCACAAGAAGACTTAACAAAACAAGCCGAGTCTATTTTCCCATGACTCTTCTGTCCATGCCGTCCTTTTTGAGAATATCGAAGAGGGTCTGTTCAAACTGCAGCTCTTTTGCTCTCTCTGTGGGTGGTCTATCCCTTTTTTTGGACTTTCAATGTCTTTGAAATGCAAGTTGCAATATTAAATTCATCCAAAAAATGAAAATGCTTTGGGTTGTCAGTGAAAGTTTTCCTCTGATGTCTTTGCTTGCGTTTGCAACAACGGCTTATGTTTCATTTCAACTCTGGGGGAAGACACTAGGGAAAGTTCAAGCCACTGCAGATATAAGCTCTGTCAGTGACAGCAGGGTGTTCTCAGTGGGATATGATTCATGTGAAGAATGTACTGCAAGAACTCTTCGTAACACGTTTGAACTCAGTATGACAGTCTGACCAGAACAGAGTATTGAGAAAAGCTGGTTATTGTAGCTGTAAATTGGCAATGCGACTATCTTTTTCATTATCAGTTAATCTTCCAGTGGTTTTCTCAGTTGGTTTATATTTTATTTCTAAGGTTTAGAAAGAAAAACGTGAAAAATGGCCATCAGTTTTCCAAAAATCAAAGCTGATGTCTTCATGAGTCCTGTTTTTTTCCGACCAGTAATCCAAAAACTTATGATATTCTGTTTGCTACCAAAGAGCACTATAAAAAGTCGCCAAATACTGACATTCTTTACTCTGTATTGGGCTAATAAATGACTGTGATTCAGTCATTTTTTTGTTGATTGGCTAATCAAATAATACAGTAATTGTATCAGATGAATTGGAAATAAAATAAGAGACCTGAACCCACAGCCTATTTTCTTCCAAAACCACATTCTAACCAGCTGATATGCATGCACTCACAACTAGAACATCTTGTTAGATATAAATATCTTAAAGGTTCTGTAAGCAACCTTTCAGAGCCACTGGATGTCATTAGAGAACGAGCATGTCAGACCAAAACAAACAGGCACATTTGCCCCACTTGCCATCACTTTCTTTTACAACCAGCAAGGGTGTGTGCACAACAAAAAATTATCTAGCCAAAACCATAAACCCATGCTAGCATTGTAACATACAATGAATGGTTATAGCCAGTTGTTGTCAATTTGACTATTGTTATCCTGACTTCACTTGACTCTCACTCTGGCCTAAAATTAAACAAGTGCACATAAATTAGGTTAATAACATAAAATATTAGCTCTTTAAACATGGGAGGTCACTGTCAGTCTTTAATAGCACAAGAATGCCAACAGTTTCAATGGGGGTGGGGGGGGACTCACATGCACCAACATGCACATGTGGCCAACAGGAATAGCTCGGATTACAACACAAACAAATGAATGTGACTTCAGTCTAGCTGAGGACACAATTACTCCACTATATCTTTAAATAGTAGCTAGTTGTTTGCTTCTCTATTTATGTTCAAAGTCTTGCATATTACACCTTTAATATTAAGGTCAGATAAGAGCATCAGCAGGATCAGAAACTTCAACAAAAATGGGAATTTAAAATATTCTGCTTATAATGGTAAATTAAGGCAGCAACTGACACATTTCTCAATCATGATTAAAATGTTGTCAATAAAAGGGTCAATAAAACTGTGAAATGTGCCTAGCAGAAATTAAAGCACAAGCTGATATCACCAGATTGCTTGTATTTAAGAATAGTGACTAAAAACCTAAATAATTTGATTTATATAATAACATGACAGAGAGAAGCAGAAAAATCTCTAACTAAGAAGCTAGAAAATGACTTGATACTATAAATCAAGTGATTAATCGTCTACATAATTGGTCTGTATGCCACCAAGCAGCTAACTTTGTGCCAAACTTAAAAGACGGTTAAAATTTCTATATAGTATGCAGTTTTCATTCTCTTTTACCAAGCAAGAGGATGGAAATATGGGAATAATTAAGTCCAATAAGGTGGATGCATGAAGAAGTAAAGGCTATTTGGTTTAAAATAGACGCACATTTTCAAGATTCAAGATTCATTCTCACACATATGTGGCTGTAATACAAAGAAAAAGCATAAAAACATACAAATGATGCACAGTAAGAACCCTGGATATACTTTAAATAGTATATCTTCTGCTTGCACACCCATAAAAATCACACCTCCAATCAGCAGTTGTACAATACTGCGCCGTTTATGTGATGCAATGGTTTAAGCCAACAGGGGGCAGTGCACCTCAATCTATATGTAAATAAGAAAGTGTTTCGATTAAAGGCAATATTCATCCAGCAGTAGAATGCCAGTTTCTCATATGCCATAGTATGAAGTCTATCCTTAAGTTAATCACCAAAGAGTGACACTACTGTGATGGTGTAACCCACAGACTAATGCCAAAGCTGCTCTAAAGATGGTGATTTACTCCATGTCACCATACTTTGACTCAAACTATAGATATGAAACCAAAATAGTGATTTAGTTGTAGTTGTGGCAAGAAAATTTTCTCACAAACCAGTTTCAGAACCTGTCACATGACCTCACAAGATCTCCTTCCTGATTGGAATGGTTCAAATAAATAATCATCATTTTAAGAGCAACAAGAGTGAGCTCTTATTCCCAGTTTAGAGAAAGATTCTAGTACTAATCTTGACTATCTTGTGCAAAATGGTTTGTTTTCATAGAAAACAAAGAATCATGTTGCTTGAAATCAAAGCTTTACATAGATGTAGATATGACGTCTCTACAGAAACTAAGACATCAGCAGCAAAAGCATAAATCGGGCAAAAAAGTTCCTCTTTTCAGAGTGTCGCATGATTAATGAACACGACAGGAAAAAAAATTGATCAGCTGTCAGATGCATGCGCGTGCTTACATAGCACAAGCTTTGATTGTCACCAGTCAATAACGGGGGGAGGAGTGAAAATGAGCTATTTTTGCCGAACAATCCCGTTTCTTATCTCGCAGAACAACCCGAGTGACAAAAAGTCTCTTTGTTGACAATTTCCACTTCCTCAGGGATCCAGCGCCATGGTAACACTCCACAGCAGGAGGAGTTGCAAGCGCAGAAAAAGGGGTCGGGACGAGTGGAGAGGTCACATGAATTATGTATTAACCCTAACTGACTCTCTTATTTTGAGTGACCCCTGGCTAATTCTATTTTGTCATTCACAATGCTTTCCATTTTCTTTCTAATATAATACGGAACATGAGCCATTAACAGGCAGGGTGGCCGGAGCTGTGACCTCTTTGGTGAAATGCTTTCATGTGTGGCTTAGGAAACTAATTTCTGATTATACTCGGTATGTGTATGTCAAACAAAGTCTTTTCACTTGCTCACTCTGTCACTTTGTCCAAAACATTCTCAAGTTTCATCTCCCGAATACAGTAGCAATTTGAAACCACAAATACATCAGATTTTAGCATTTGGTACTGCAAACACATCACTCATACTCCATCTTTTACATGAACGAAGTACCTAAAAACACACCTAAAGAATGCTGTTTAAACCAAAAACCAGCAGAAAGCAGCACAAGCTGAATCAGTCCTCATTCAGTAAGACATGACAACACAAAATTCATTTAAATGAGTACAGTTTAAAAATTTCACCAGTCGCTGATGTAACATCATCATCATCTCTGTGTATCAGTGAAATACTTAAAAGTCTCGAAGCAACTACACCTTCGCTTCCTCTCAATGCGTGGATCTTTGAAGTCCCTGCCTCTCTCTCGACTTACCCTGCTGCTCAAACACTAAAACTGTTCTATGCTGCACAATGGCAAGTCGTAATATTGGAGAAATTCTACTATACATGTTCGACTCGGAGGCTGATTCTGAAGAAGACTAATGATATGGAAAGTCCCATCCCGTCAGCGAAAACCGGCACAGTGCTCCCTCTTGGTTGTGGGTGTGTTGGTGCCACAATAGAACCAGTTTACAACATCTCAGGGTCTTTTTCATGAGTGATGGGACAATGGAGTGTGAGATGGACTGGTACAGTATCAGCAGTAATGTGGACGTTGTACTGGACCGTCATGATAAAGAGGGATCTGAGCCAGAAGGTGAAACTCTCGATTCACCAGTCAGCCTTCGTTCTAACCCTCACCTATGGTCATGAGCTCTGGTTAGTGACCAATAGAGTGAGATCACAGATACAAATGACTGCACTGGGTTTTCTCTGTAAAGTGTGGACTCAGCCCTAGAGATAGGGTAAGGCGCTCGAACATCTGGAGGGAGCTCAGAGTAGAATCACTGCTCCTTTGTCTCAAAAGGAGCCAGCAGAGGTGGTTCAGGCATCTGAATAGGATGCCTGCAGGGCATCTTCCTATGGAGATTTCTGGGAAATTCTGATATTGATACATTGGCTGATATTGTTTATATATACAGCTGTAAACAAAAGTGTGCATACTCTTGTAAAGGCCGTGTATATCATGGCAGTCTTGAGGTTCCAATGACTGCTATAGCTCCTTTGTCACAGATAACAAGCATGCATTTTTTCCTGGACAAAATCTGAGTCAAAAATATACATATAGGAACTTGGATTATCAGTTTTGGTGATGTAGAAAGTTCTGTTAATCAAATGTTGAGGTCTTCTTGAGGTCTTTAACCCCATACCATACCTACCAACAAGCATGGTGGTGGTAGTATCATGCTCTGGGGCTGTTTTGCTGCCAGTGGAACTGATGCTTGAAACAAAGAAACTGGAGCAATGAAAAAAAGATGATTTTCTCCACAGTTCTCAAGAAAGCCTAAAATCATCAACCAGAAGGTTGGGTTCTCCACAAGACTGACCCAAAACACACATCAAAAGTGGTAAAGAAATGGCTGAATGAGGCTAAAATTTAAGTTTTAGACTGCCCTATCCAAAGTCCTGACCCATTGAGAACCAGTGGACTATGCTGAAGAAACAAGTCTGAGGAATACTGTCAAGAGGAGTGGTCAAAGAAGCTTGCCAGAAGCTGGTAGACAGCTGTTAGTATTGTCTAATATAAGTGGATATGGCTAAGGGACATTTAACCAAACATTAGCATTGCTGTATGTATATTTTTGAACCAGCAGATTTTGTCATATGTTCACAAGACCAATAATAAATCTATGAAAGAACCAAAATGCATGATTGTTTTTTGTTTTTATCCTACACTGCACTGTGATTTTTATTTTTATTTTATTACTATTTTAATAATTTTGTCATTTATTTCTGTTTTATGGATTGCTTTTACTGCCGGTGTTGTATATTTTGTCATCTTGCTCTTGTTTCTATAAGCACTTTGAATTACCTTGTGTCTAAAAATGTGCTACACAAATAAACTTGCCTTGCCTTTGTGACAAAGACACACGTGTTTCAATGATTCCATCATAGAAAATTAAGAGTTATAGTAATCATTAGAAACTCAAGACTGCTATGACATACATGGTCTTTGCAAATGTATGTAGATTTTGTTCACAACTGTATATGTTAGAGTTACATTAAAAAGGGAACATTATAGGGTCATTGTTTATTAGGTTTCAAGCAATGTATTTCACAAACTAATTAGCATTGTACCATGAAGACAAAGCTTGACTCCGCACCACCATCTACCCAGTTGTGATACATGCTCTGTTACATTTGCTGCAGACAATGCTTACAGTGTTGTAAACAGTGGGGTTGGAGCTGCTCTGCTGGACAAACTATGGGATGACACCGTTTCTAAATTACTCCAAGCATCTTTTCTGGAATATGTTCTGGTAAAGAAAGATTTCATATCTTATGGGACGCCATATACGTGGATACCAATATATTTGTGAAAGGCCAACATCAGCCACTTTATTTAACCAGGCTAAAGCTAATTTGCTCACAAGAACAATCTCAAACAGGTATAATGATTACCTTGTTCTTTCTCTTAACATGTTAACATTTGTTGATGTTGCAGAGCTGATTCATTGCACAGGTCATGAACTACAAAACTTTTCAGGCCGAATGACAAATCATTGAATGTGTGTAGTTCATGGTAGTCTATCCAACTGTCAAAACATTTTACTTAAAGCCACTACTGTGAGCCTCTTGGTCGGTGTAAAAGGAAAAGGGGGTTACAAAAAGTCAGTGGGATTCATCTTCTAAGGCAGAGGTTCCCAGACATTTCAGCCCCCGACCCAAGTAACGGTGTCAGAGACTCACGACCCCCGCTATCCCCATAGGTGGTGAAAGCATACAAATGTTGTGCACAGCTGTGCACACACACTAGTAGGCCTATCTAAACACAGGCATAGCAGCAACACAAAAGAACACAACAGCCTAACTGCCATAATTTTTATTTATAGCAATGTAATATAAGCTAGTTGCAGAATACATCAGTCAAAGTAACCTCCATATATAAATAATCAGTATATAGTAGCAGCAGCAGACAGATAGGGGTTGTGTTGGTTTAGTATCAGTTATGGCTAAAATTTGATAAGATTTGTGAACATCATTTTACGACCCTAACTCAGTGTCACGCGACCCCTCGGGTGGGTCCCAACCCTCTCTTTAAAAATCACTCCTCTAGGAGAACATGAGTAGAAAATCAATAAACTGCTGCTATCAGTGTTAGAAAACCAAAGGAGTCCCATTAGCAAATGACAAAAAAAAGGAAGTTTTAATTTTGTATGCTACAAAAGTGTGGTTTAAGATCTCAGCCCGACCATGTTAACGCACTTTTCTCTTGCCTCAGTGTGGCTGTGGCTGATGAAAAGAGACAGGCACAGGGTAGAACATGGAAACTGCACCATTAATATCCTAAGAATGAACCGGAGATCCTGTCTGTCTGTCTGTCTGTCTGTCTGTCTGTCTGCGCATCTCGCTGGCTTGATAATGACTTGTTGTTAAATTTGTTCCTTCACTCTCTCTTCCTCTTTCTGTCTCTCTTTCGCAGCACAGCGTCTTGCCACGCTGAAAACATTCTCAACAGACGGTGTAAGTCTTCCTATAATTCAATCAGACAGCTCTTACTGGAATGTTAATGTGACACAATGCCCCCCAAAAGTGCATTACAAGTGCTATCCAATTCCTCCCCTCGGTTTTATCTCGCTAATATGCTTTCAAGCTTCTTTTTCAGGAAATCCAGCGAATGCTCTGATGAACTGACTACCTGGTCTGGACTCAGAATGTTTAAAAATAAAACATACACGGAAAGGGGTCAGTTAAAAGCCACTTGAGGCTGCTTATTTTTGTGCTGCTTAATGGATAAGTTGTTTCTATTCTATATTTTGGTTAATATCAACAAATGTAAGCCCTAAGTCCACTGGCTTCTACTGAAGGCATAAATCTTTCATCAGGCATAACAATATTTCATTTTTAAAGTTACAATTTCCTAAATCATCAGGGCTTTGCCGTGTTTAAGCAAATACTTCCCAAACAGGAGGAAATAGTGCATTTGATTGGCACTAGTGTGTATTTACACCAGCAGAAAGGTATTTTTGGAATCTGCTCAAAAATTAATCACTTAATCATGGAGGAACATGTCATAGTTGTTGGACAACTACGGAGGTCAAAGAGAAACAGACTACAGGATTTGGCTACACAGATAATAGTTTGCTGTTGGTCTTTTAAAAGTGGTTAATGATAATATTGAATATACCAAACTTTATTTTTTTTAAGAATAACAAAAATAACAGCTAAAAATTTAGTCGATTAATGACACATATCCCAATGTTCAGCTTGTGCGGAGGGTGGGCGGTGGGGTGGTAGGGGTTAGGGTGGG
>OMNN01059309.1:3364-25259 GCA_900302755.1 Chromis chromis
TGATCCAACACCGCGGCGCTCGCTCCCATCGCTCTCAGCCAGGGGATATTGAACGCTGGTCACAACAGACCGATCGCTTGCCACAGGGATTCCCTCACAGAGAGGAAGAAAAAGAGAAAGACGAGTCAGGTTTTTCTGAAGCTCCGAACAAGGTGGGGAGGAGATCAATCTTAAGGGGGAAACTTCACCAACGTCTATGGTCGTCCAGTTCCCCAATCATTTTCCCCTTGAATTAGTCTTGTTTTGTCACTTTAAAATTAAAAAATGTCAAGCGAGAATAATGGAGGTTATTTGATGATGTATTAGTGTCCATTTTGCTCATTGCTTTTCCTTTTGCACTCCACTATTACTGTGCTGATTCATTTGTCGATACTCCTGCTTTGGAGAGCTGGGGTCAAAGTGTCTGGAGGAAAGATTAAAAGCAGTGCGGTTTCTGCTGGGTGTCACGGTTGTGCATAGTGGACTGTGAGAAGGTACAAAGATGACAATGTCAGGGGAGTGTTGTGCCTGGAGGGAAACTGAGCCAGGATGCTTTATTCGCTTTGGTTTTATAGTTCGACAGTCTCGTGAATAGGTGCTCGCACAAAGCATTGATTCCCCAAACATTTACAAGCAAAGTCAAGTCTGTATTTATCTCCCTTTCTCCCATCTCTTCATTCACCCCCAAGGTAAAAAAAAAAGAGTCTTTTCTGCTGCTCAGGAATGTAATAATACTGGTTTCTTTCGGTCAGGATATTGTCTGTCTCCCTGGGTTTAAATTGCTCTCAGAAAAGGCACTTCAGAGGCCACCACACACTGTTGTCTCTGAAAGAGAGCCAGATGTTGACTTCATCCCCAGAGGGTCTACGTCTGCATGTTTTTTTCCCTCTCTCCTCCCTTCCTCACCTCTTTCATTCCACTGTAACATCCACCACTTAGCCCGTTTTACAAGACAGTGAGAAAAGATGGAGGAAAAGGAGGAGAGAAAGGTGGTGCTCACAGATATAATGCTTGGCTGGAGTTGTAAAGCCCTTGCATTTCTGAAGCCTTGACTGAACTTTTGATTTTTTTTTCTCGCCCTATCTCCTCACCTCCCTCCCGACTCCCCTTCTTCCTAAGCCTCAGATTGGAAGTTGCCACGGCAGCACAACTGTCAGCACTTGTCATGGAGGGGCGAGGGCCCAATGTGATGCGAAGTGACAGGGTTTTATTTGAAAATCCTGTTCAGATCGGACACTGAGACTCACAAGTCTGCCTTTTTTTTTTGCCCGCCTTTGTGTAGATTTCAACAGGGAGAGAAAGAAAAAGGCTGGAAAGGAAGGAAGGAAAAAGTTGAGATGGAAGAAATTAAAAAGAGAAAGTGCTGCATGAAAAGAAATGGAAAACAGCAGAGTAAATGTTAGATTTGCCTCTTATACTGCAGTGCAAACATTTCCTGAAGCCCAATAACAAATCAGCTCAATGCAAAACGACATTCCGCTTAGTTCTCACTTCATTCTCGTGTACAGGCCCAGCGAGAGCGTATAATAAAGCAGCCCTGGTTTAAGTTCTCTCATCTTCTTTTCTAGCACATCAACAATGACCACATCCACGGGGAGAAGAAGGAATTTGTGTGTCGGTGGGAGGAATGCTCTCGAGAGCAGAAGCCCTTCAAGGCACAGTACATGCTGGTGGTCCACATGCGCAGACATACTGGGGAGAAACCACACAAGTGCACAGTAAGGATGCACACATTTGTTCAGTTGACTCCATTTATTTGCAGATGAAAATCTGTTTTGCTTGCTAACACAAACTTCTGGTATTGAGTTGTAGGGCATGTGGGTGATGTTTTATTCCGTTTCTTTCTCTCTTTAGTTTGAAGGCTGTACCAAGGCCTACTCCCGCCTGGAAAACCTTAAGACTCACTTACGTTCCCATACTGGAGAGAAACCTTATGTGTGTGAACACGAGGGCTGCAACAAGGCTTTTTCCAATGCCTCAGACCGGGCAAAGCATCAGAATCGCACACACTCAAATGAGGTACAGACAAAGACGCTTTCAGATTGTCAAAGTTAGTCCTTGAATGTTTTACCACAGTGTTTTACCATCTCTCTCCTCTCTTGTAGAAACCCTATGTGTGTAAAATCCCAGGCTGCACCAAACGCTACACAGACCCCAGCTCCTTACGCAAGCATGTCAAGACGGTACACGGACCAGAGGCTCACGTCACCAAGAAGCAGCGTGGGGATTACCCACGCCCTCCGCCCCAACCCCGGGAGCCTGGGGGCAACAACCAGGGCCGGTCGCCAGGGCAACTGCCCCTGGGTGGGTATACGGACCAAAGGGAGTACAACCATGCTACCTCAAAACAGGATGAATGTCTGCAGGTCAAGTCTATCAAGACAGAGAAGCCCATGGTAAGACTTTACTTCAGGTTTTATACTCGTTCTGCTGACACTCTTAATTTGACTTTTCTAATGCTTCTCACTAGTTTTCCCTTTGCTTTAACAAAGTAATTTGAATGCATTTAATTGGGGGCATGCTTATTTAACACTTAACTATTTAACATCTTCTAATGAGTACATGTTTTCCTCTATCCAATGCTTCGGCATTTCTCTCCTTCCCTTTCTAAGGACAGTGGGTAATCAGGTGAGATAGGTATCCCTTTGCATTGCATTTGTGAGATATTCCTCCCATCTTTCCTTTCTTGATCGTCTCGACTTTTCTCATCCGATCACAACTGCTTGACTTTTTCACCCTAAACGTGCCAGATTTGTTCTCATCGCAGGTTTCTCTCATCCCATAAAAAGATTCTTCTTCTCATCTCATTGCACAGCACTTTGATATTTCCCGAAGACGATGCATTTCTATGAGGAGTGCCCATGCCTTTGGGCAGAACTGCAAGGGCACTGAAAGTATGCCTGATACTGCCCAGGGCTGCACTGTGCAGCCAGATCCATTCACTACTAAACAGGGATGAATAGCCTTCCAACACTGTTGACACTTGATGCCAAAAAAAGTGATTTCATTATTCCTCAGTGCAACACAGTTCCTAAAATTCTGTAAACAATCTAATTAGGCCGTGGCCGGTCACACAAGAGACCTTTATCCTATTTGCCAATTCTCTGAAAACAACCAAAAACATGATTTTGCCTTTTGAAGCTTTTTTTTTTGTATCCCAACTGGGTCAGGAGGCATTACCCATGCTCCAATAATCTACTAAGCGGAATTTAACAAACACATCTTTTTTTCTGAAAGAATAAAGTTGGTTCTCACAACTTCTATGATTATACATGATCATGATATGAACACCTGAATGGAATTATTCATTAATAATTATCATTGTCTGACACTACAGGGAATGCATCCCTCCAAGCATTACATTGTATCATTGTTTGTGACATTCAACATTGTATATCTTCCCTTGTGTTACCTGGCGTAAACTTAACATCTGTTTCTTTTCTCTCTCTCTCTTCTTTTCTCCCAATCTGTTTTCCCTTTTGTCCTTCTTTCTTGGTCTTTGGCTATCAGACGTCTCAGCCAAGCCCTGGCGGTCAGTCTACATGCAGCAGTGACCAGTCCCCCATCAGCACCTATCCCAGCAGTGGAGTCCAGCTTGCTGTGAGCGCCGGACGCTCGCCAGGGGAGGGGCTGGAGGAGGACGAGGAGAAAGAGGAAAATGAAGAGGAGGTAGAGGATGAGTGTGAGGGTGAGCACGCCCCCATCATGGACTCCACAGTCTCCACAGCGACCGCGGCCATGCTGACCCTGCAGGCGAGGCGAAGCATCGGCCGCCCCCTGCGCTGGATGGAGCACATCAAGATGGAGAGGCTGAAGCAGGTGAACGGAGCGCTGCCCAGGCTGGGGCCACTGTCCCCTACACCGCCCCCCAAAGGCTCTGCAGTACCCAACATCCTGGGGAAGGGTAAGGTTACCTTTATAAACTGTCATTTTGTACTTTAACCCTCTGAACCCCAAAACCTGCTGAGTTTGAAAGGCATGTCATTTTTAAAACACACAAAATGACACCATTTATCAGAGCACAGAGGTAGATTCATTCGATTTTTTAAACTTTGCCACAGTCCTTTACCCTATCGCATGCATCGGTTTTGTAAAGATTATTAACAAAAGCTAAGTTTGAAATCGAGATATTTTAACAAAATTAGTTTATTCTACATATCTCTGCCTTTAAAATATATTAGTTAAAGATTTTTACATTGACCAGATTCTGTAAAAAAAAAAAAAAAAAATTCTGTGCTCCTCGGTGCAACCATGAAGCCGTTAGTGATTCACCTGTGACCAGCAAACATGACAAAAATTTAGGGACTATTTGGCTGAACTGCAGTCAGTGTTTACACAGAGCAGATAAAAAATGAAAGTAGTGAAATATCCCTAGTAAGTAGAGCCACCATTTATTTCAGTGTAATTAACAATTAGAAGAGAATTCAACACTTGAAAGAAATTAAACAGTTTTTTTTTTTGTTATGATTTTCGGCATTCTAACTTTGTTATACTGCATGAAAGACATTTTTATATTTTCACTACTTCTGTACATATTTGTGTTGCTTCCATAGAGGTGCAGGACTTTATATTAAAGTAAAAAATTAGCCTAGAGTGAGTTAAAATGTTACAAATATGAGCAAAATTTGTGCCGAAGCTGCTTGCGGTTCAGAGGGTTAACATGAGGTCCAAGGAAGCATGGGAACCTTTCCGTCTTAAAATGTTTTACAAAAGTCCACAACAGCTCATGTTTGAGTTCATGTGGGTATTTTGCTGTTGCACAGCATCTGTTCACAGAATTTACACATCAACACGACAAATCAGAGAAATTAATTATCCTGAATTCTATCTTGCCCATTTTGGCTGAAGGACTAAGGCAAAACAAATGCTTAAAATTTACTGTTCCGCTGGAAAATGGTATCAAGCTGTATATCATATCAGAAACAATAGCATGTAATGTCATGTTTCATGGCCAAGTGCTGCCAGTTGTCTATGGTAACATCTGTTTGAGAGATCTCTCCACACTAACACTTAACTTCTTTGGCTTGTTCTCTCTCATCCTCCAGTTATATTCCTTTAGCCCACTCTTTTCTTTGTTCAATCTGTCAGTGTGCAAAATTTCTTCATTCCCTTTTCTCTTGCTGTGTGTCTCCACAGGATCCTGCCTGGGCAGGCAGTGGGGGGTGTCTCCTCCACAGCCACCTGCTCATGCTGAGCTGGGCAGCACAGAGCTAACGGTGCTCAATTTGCTCCGAGACCGGCGTGACAGCAGCGGTAGCGCCACCAGTTCAGCCTACCTGAGCAGCAGCCGACGCTCCTCGGGCATCTCCCCCTGCTTCTCCAGTCGGCGCTCCAGCCAGGCTTCCCAGAGTGAAGGTACAATGGCAGCCGCCCACCACCGCCGCCTCCACAACCTTAGCTCCACCGATTCTTACGACCCCATCTCCACCGACGCCTCCCGCCGGTCCAGTGAGGCTAGCCACTACGGAGGTGGGGCAGGAGGAGGGGGTGGAGGGATACTCTCAGGTGGGGGCTGTGGAGGTGTAGGACCAGTAGGCATTGGAGGAGGTGGGGGGTCACGGGGAATGCTCAATCTAACCCCAGCACAGCACTACCACCTTAAAGCCAAGTATGCAGCAGCTACTGGCGGCCCACCTCCCACACCTCTACCCAACATGGAGCGCATGAGCTTGAAGACTCGCATGGCCATGATGGATGAGGGTGGTAGCAGCAACTGCTTGCCACCTCTAGTCAGGCCACCACGCTGCAGTGAAGGCACCAATGGGTACAACAATGGGTATATGGGGCATACAGGTTACAGGAGGAGGGTACTCTATCCTGGTGAGGGACCACTGAATGGGAACCGGAGGGCCAGTGACCCAGTTCGGACGCAGGCTCCTGAAACTTGCAATTTTCCCCCTGTGCAACGCTTCAACAGCCTTAATAACCTCCATCCTCTTCCACCTCTGGCTCATCATTCTACACCTGAATCTCGCAATTTTAGCTTACAGAACTACACACGCTCAGAGGGCAACCTGCAGAGAGGCCTGCAGCACTCTCCATACACTCCTAGCATTGCAGAACACGCGGCCTTAGAAGCTCTGGCCATGGAAGACGATGGGGAGGCTGGCTTGTTGCTTGGGGACGAGGATATGCTACCGGATGACCTGGTACAGTATCTCCACTCCCAGGTTCAGGTGGACGGTGGGTCCTACATGCACAGTGAGGACCAAATAGCTTCTAGCCAAAGGGACACCTCCCATCTATCCATGGAGGAGATAGACCAGATCCAGACTTCAGGGTTTAATATGACCTTCCCTGGGTCCCACAGTCTCCAGCAGCAGATAGCAGAGAGGAAGAGCCCCAGTAAGCTTCCCATTCAGTGGAATGAAGTGAGCTCCGGGAGTGCTGACAGGTCTCCTCAGAGGGAACAAAACCACCATTCACAGTGTGGAAGGTGGCCTAGCACAGAACATGGACCTGTATCTGCACCATTTGGCAGGTTTGGAAACATGGTGGTTCAGCAACAAACTCCACTTGATTTCCAGAACAGCTGTGCCCAGGCTAATCAGTCTCAAAGTGCTTGCTGTGTCAACCTTGGGGTGAAGCTGGAGACATCCCCCAACTCCTGCTTGGAGATGAAAGGCACTGGTCATAATTCGACAAACAACTTTGGCAGATCTAACTTCTCACAGATCCTTGATGGGCCTCTTACCCAGAGCTTCAAACAGCAGGCCTCCAATGGACCTCAAAATCAGAGCCACTTCCAGCAGAACCACAACAGCAGCACCTCTTGCCAGGTTGGAAACAACCTACTCCTTAGCAGGGCATCCATGGACAGCCTCCCCAGCCTCTCCCAGGGTACTGCTCTTCATCACAATCGGCTCACACATGCCCCTCGCCCACCAATCAGTGGTTACAGGCACTCAGTCAGGACCCAGCAGTATCTCAGTCCTGAGACCTCCAATGAAATCCAACCTTGCCCCAACCAGCAGCAACAACTGCAGAGGAGTGGGGATCACTGTTCCCTTGCACATCAGGTTTCTGGGCTGAAACTGGAGACCCAGGACCATGGATACTTAGAACAGGCCTTTGGTGACTGCCTCTCTTACGAACCAGCAGATCGTAAGGCCTCCTCATTCCCTGTTCTGGAGGACCAGTGCTTGCTGGACTCAATTGCTGAGTCTACGGGACAAGGTGGCGGAAATGGCAATGGGAACTCAGTTGCCCTTCTCTCCCCTGGTGCTGACCAGGTGACCAGCACAGTGGAAGGCAGTGTACCTGGTGTATTAGATGAAGGGGTAAGCCTGGACTTTGGAGCCATGCTGGAGGATGGCTATGACCAGGGTAGCCTGGTCTCAGGGGTGTTAAGTCCCTCAATCTTCCAGGGTCTGTCCAGGACATCCTCCCGCCTCACCACCCCTCGAGCATCCGCTACCTTCCACAACGTGGCCCCCGGGCTAAACAACATGGCCATTGGAGACATGAGCTCTCTCCTTACCACTCTTGCTGAGGAGAGCAAGTACCTGGCGATCATGCAGTAGCTGCTCTCTCTCTCTCTCTCTCTCTCTGCTTTCTCCTCCCTTAGGAAAAATGGAAAAAGGAAGAGAAAAACTCTGGTGTATGTGAAGATTTAGATAAGAGTGGCAATTATGAGAACTTTATTATGTACTTAAAAGTGTTCTGAAACAGCAGTTGCCAAACCCTTTTATTTTGTAAAAATGTCATCCCACAGAAATGGGATGTGTCAAAATTATGTATAGATAAATAGTTATATTCCTTTTCTGGAATGAAGGCTATTTTTGGAAGCCCTTCTCTTTGTATAACTATGTGATGGTGAGCAAAAGCTCACTTCCTTGAATCAGTATTCTGTGTATTGTCACTGTTTTTGCTGTACGCCCTGTTGGTAAAAATGCATGTACTCAAGCTAAACATTGAACACTGTCTATATAAGTACATAGACTAGCCCATGTGCCAAGTATCAACCGTTCTAATCCTACAGGTACAAAGCCGCTAAATCCATTCTCGTTATAGCAGGTGAGACATGGGTCATTAATTTAACCGGCCCTGATGACAACTTTATATATCATAGGTTTTAATAAGTGGTATATTTACATTTGTTGTCATTTTGTTTTTGTAAGTTACTTTTGTGAAGCTGTAGATGTTTCCGTGCTTCTACCAAGTTTTACCAAGTGGTGTTTTTGTCAAGATGGTATCGAGTCCAAAAAAAAATATGGGCAACACATCCAAGTTTTCAAGGCACCGTAGATTGTCGTCTACTTGATATCTAAATGGCTTGATTTAGTTAGTCTGGTAAGGTACTCACACATGTATATAACAGTGTTTTCATATTCTGTTTGTGATCTGATTTTCGATGTTGGATTGCACGGTTCGGAGCTGATGTATAAATGGACATTCTCTCCTTGATTTGGTGCTTTATGTATGCTTACACGAATTGATATGAGTACTTTTATGGTTTTAAACTGTCTTAATGAGCAACAATGGTCCGCAGCACACAATAAGTGCTGTAAAGTGATGTGTTTTGTTTTTATAGGAAATCATCCGTATTGTTTTCTCCAAAGCTCTTAAATTCAGAATGTGTACTGCCATCAAGTATTGCAGTGACTTTGTCAACAGTGTTAGTATTGCCTTGCAGTCTTATGTGACTGCACACAGAATATTGAGTAGTTTACCTTTTATTCAGCGTCAAAGCAATGAGGTACAAACTGTTTTATTGTTCTTTGGTACTTTTGTCTTTTTTGTAGCTGTGCATTGATGGTGTTTTTTTTTTTGTTTTTTTTTTCAAAGAAGTAGAAATCATTTCCTTTGAAAGAAGGAAATTACAGAGGTATGTGCCTTATACCTGTCGGTAAAGAGAGAGATCACTGCCAATCTTCCATTGTGAATTATGAAAAAAATAAAAATTAAACATGTAAAGTGTCTTGTGAGACCTGGAAAAAGAAGATAAAATGACAGAACATTTATATAAGAAAAGTCTGAATATCAGAAAAGTTAAGATTTGCGAAATGCATTCTACTTTTCTTTGATTTTGTTTTTTTTAAGTTTTCACATTTATTGTGCTTTTATATATATTATGTAAATACATTACTCTTTCTGTAGGTTTAGCAGAGGAAATGGGGGAAGTATCCTGGGACCAATAAAGAACTGACTTTGAAAGCAGGGATTCCCAGGCCCTGGGTAGAGGCCAGGCAGATCTGGCTCAGAGCGGAGCTTCAAGTGCCCAGCGCTGCCCCTCCGCCAGAAGAGCCGCTTTGCTCTTTTATAACTGACTACAAATGTTTGTATGGTTTTAATAAAAATGGAAATTATATTTTAAGTCTCTTTTCTTCTTTATATGACGGCTCTGATGTGTGGAAAATATTGGCTCGAGTTACGAATCTGTTTTTATGAAGACACAAACCCAAGATAGAAGATAAAACGATAAATTCTGTAATTCTGCACAGATCCAACCTAAATTACTTTAAATCAAACTCATTACCTTATCAAACCACATCCAAAGCAACCGTTAAATGCAACTTTAAAACACACAAAAAACTCAATCGTGGGTAAATAATGTCATCTGAAACTACTTTAGACTATTGTTTGGGTAGATTAATTATTAAAAAATAAAGTTCCAAGATGAGTAAGTTCATTCATGGGGAATAGCTAGAGCTTCTGATGCCCTCTTCTGACCATCACAAGACATTGCATTGTAGGGTTGGAGCAATGCAGTGTTTGAATTTCATCCTGACGAATTTGATAGCACTTATAAATTACTTGTTTGGCTACATATTCACATTAAGAGCAGTCATGTCCTCGTCTCTGTGTTGAGATTAAAGCCAGCGGATGTTAGCGCGTCGGTTCATTCACGCCGACATCTCTACCAGTGGTTATTCCACTATAGCCCACATGTATTTACAGACCCCTTGAGGTTGACAGCCCATCAGCGCCTATCAGAAGTCCTTTTAGTGCGCTCCATGCAAGCACAGAGAGACCTTGCATCATCCCCACCCTCCGCCCTTGACTTTCCAGATGGAGAAAAATTGGAATATTTTCTAAGCGAGCCTCCCATTATGCTTTTTAGGAGCTCAACACAAGTGCAATCATGCGACGAAAATGAAGGGTACAGTTAGACTTTCCACTGCTGAGAGAGAGCACGAGATTCGGAAATTGTTCCAACTGGATGCAAAATAGTTTTCACTTTTAGTGCTTTAAGGCTGCGGCCGTCTCAACAAATGTTCCCCCCAAAAAACACGCCACCTTTTGAACACTTCCTTACCCCTTTCAGACAGCTTACGTGTGATTTTTAAAACTGTTAACAAGTTCTATGACTATTTCTCTGCTTAGACAACAACCTTAACTAAGCGTTACTGATGCACAGTGCGTTATCACATCCAAATGAAGAAAGGGGGTTTGGTATACAATAGGAAACATTTTATTACTAAAAAGTTGCCTTATACTGAAGGTGCTCTTTCAGCAGCGTTTCCACAACTATTCTTTATTGAAATCACAAGATTGGATTTTTTTTAACCACTTAATGGAAAAAGACAAATAAATCATACATGAAATGACAGTAACTATGGGCTATATACAACAATGGGAGTGGGGGGTCAAAGGTGTGGCTTCGATAGGCCAGCATTGTTTGGTGTTTTAACACACGAGGCTCATACAGGAGGCACTTGAATGTGAGAGCCTTAAGAGCCAGGGGCCGAGCCAGAGTGCTGGAGGGAGAGGAAGGTAAAAAAAAAACAACATGGAAATGTCCAGCAACAGAAAACAATGACTACCTGCGTTGAAAAAAAAAAAAAAAGGAGTACACAAGGAGTATGCATCTATTCCTTCAGCTCAAACCTGAATGTCTGAGGACTTGGTTAGAGGGTTGGAGGGGGGTTTTGCTGTCACATGTGGGACACTGATGCACATACAGAGCATTTACACAGGCCTGCACCACAGAAATCTAGAGCACAAAGGGTGCACATTCAAAAGCATGCATCGCCCCACAATGAGCAATGTGGTTAAAAAAAGAAAAGATGTAATTAGACATCTGCAACTACGACGAAATTTAACTGTCTGCTGCTTGAGATTGTTAATGCAATAGACATACAGTATTTACAGGAATTATATGTTTTCTTTTAAACATCTGTCACTCCAATGCCAGTTAAATAAAAAAAAAAAAAAGTCCATAACTGCATTGCGGGGTATGAGGGGAAGTTTACAATGATAACTGCAAAAATCAGTGTCTTCAAGAATGGCTACCATTTCAATGATCTATTTACAATAAAACACAATTATGTATCCATAAACAAAATAATGTTGAGGAAGAACAAAAAAAAAATATCAATGACATTCTGAAAAGAAGTCTGTGGGTTGGCTGCCTCACTGCAGAGCTCATGTCAGAGCTGGTTTAGTGGTTGGTTCTGTCCGTCTGCTCTGGGAGTGTGTGGCGTTCAGGGTGTCAGATCTTCTCCTGGATAAAGGGGTGCTGCAGAGCCTGGTTGATGCTGATGCGCTTGGCTGGGTCCAGCATCAGTGTGCCATCCAGCAGGTCCTTCAGCTGCATTACCTTCTTCCTCTGGTCCTCAGGCAGTCGCTGGCCTCCTATCATGTCTGCCAGCAGGTCTTTGGTGGGGTTGATGGTGCTCATCACCGTCACCTTCTCCTAATGGGGCAGAGCAACAAGAAATGAAGGAGATTTTAACTTCTGAACATTTTAAAGTTTAAAAACCATTTTGTACTCATCAAAAATGCAGGACATGTTAACCACTTCCATCAAATTCAAATGTGCTGTATAAGTAAGAAGGAGCAGATTACCCTTTCAGTCACTTTGTCTACTTCAATGTACAGGAAGTTCAAATTCTGATCGAAGTGCTGGTCTTTGAACAAGCCTTTGCGGATCATCTGAGGAAAGAAACCACAACATTGCATCAGTGTTAACTTCTGGACCACTGCTTGGAACAGCAACACGTCTCGCTTCATCTAGGAAACGGAGAGAGTCACTGACGGAACTGAAATTCTATGATGCAATTTTACCTTGTTGGGCATCTTGCCCTTGAGGTCCATAGCCAGCTTGATCATGTGATTGTTGGAAGATCCGGGAAACAAGATTTTGCCGGTGTAAAGCTCGTACAAAGTGCAGCCGACAGACCACATGTCAATGCCGTAGTCATACGGTTTTCCTATAACTGAGAAAGAAATTTTAAGCAAAATGCAAATTTAAAATCTACTGGTTAATGGTGAGTGTACAAATAGTGCAACTTACTAATTTCTGGAGCCCTGTAAAATCTGCTGACCAGATATGGTGTAATGTCATTGTCAGCAACATGTGATGCAGAACCGAAGTCACACAGCTTCAGGATGGTCTTTGACTCATTCACCTGTTAAGGACACAAAAAAACATGAACATGAGATGCACAATATGGTGATCGTTAACCCTGATTTAAGGTGAGCGAGCGCTTTGATTGTACCAGGATATTGTCTGGCTTGATGTCAGCGTGGAGGATGTTGCATCGTTTGAGCAGCTTGAGAGCCAAGAAGAGCTGCTGGCTGTAGGATCGCACAGCCTTGATGTGGAGTCCAACATCTTTGCCGTATTTCTTCAGGACTTCTCGCAAATTCATACTACATACGAAAAAACGACATCAGATGAATGCTGCAGTGTTCAATGAAATGCACAGTTCTCAAATTATGATATAAAATAATGGAGTGTTTCTTTTCTTAGTACCTCAGTGGCTCAAATACAAGACAAAGATGCTGCTTGTGGTAGAAGTGCCTGAAAAGGCGAAGGCAGTGGAACTTGTCATCAGGATCAGCATCATTCAGCTTCTTGAGGAATTCCAACTCTTTCAAACCAGTTTTCTGCCTGTTCACCACAAATACATGCATGTTGTTATCAGTGAATCACTGTATTTCAAAGTGGCAGTACTTGTTTAGAGAGGAAATGTCTCTGTAAAAATGGTGAGACTCACATGAGCTCGTTGTTTCGGATGATCTTGACTGCCACCTCCTGGCCGGCCCTGGCAGTGTCCCTGGCTCGGATCACGTTGCTGAACACACCCTGGCCCGTGTAGCCATAAACATCATAGCGCTTGTCCAGTGTCTCCCCAATGTTCACCCCTAAATAACCACACAATTCATAAATGTGTATATAGCAGGAAGGCTGTTACTCAATTTGAAAAAAACTAGATACGAGTTATTAATGCACACTTTACAGAAGCCTTTGGTTATATGAAGGTGTAATGCCACATTGCTGTGACATTGAGCAAGCATCCATGGATTGTTCCCCTGATCTTGCCACAGTCCAAATAGCAGGCATGCCTGCAATTAACAGGAGAGATTTGGAAGCACTTACGATAGTAACCCTCAGCATCAGTCCAGTTGTCCCTGAGGTTGGGATTCTCTTTGAAGTCCTTTCCTACACCTGCTGCTCTCATCCTGGCACTCTGCACAAACAGCACAAAAAAGAGGTCAGTGTTTCACAGGTGTTTCCTATTATTTTATACTCCTCTGAAACGAGACCAAGCCAGTAAATCAGACTCTAAACTGTAGAGGAACGTTATAAGACAAATGTTCAGCTGTTCCACAGAGCATAATATCTGAATACCTACATCAAAGTCAGCAGCAAACATGTCATCCGACTCTGTAAACATGTCAGGGGCTGAAGGCTTCTTTGGGTTGGCTCCTGCAACAAAGAACAAGAAAAAGGTAAAACAACACAAGATGAGTTTCTGCTCATACATCATGTTGTAAAACAGTATAACTGGAACATGTGTTTGATTCACATACTCTGCAGAGATCAAAACATGCTGCAGGTGGCAGAGACACCCAGGCTTTGGATTACAAGCCAGCAACTGAATGAACACATGACAGAAAGAAAGATAATTAAAATCCCTGCATCACAAAATTCTGGATTCCTTACACAAATCAAGCTACTAAATGCCATTTTAGTTTCTTATAGACTTTTGTACTTTGGCCAGTCTTTAATGTGTTCATGTGACAATGCCAGCTGGTTCTAAACTGCAGGGAAGTGCCAATGTTAATGCACGTGTATAGTTCAAATTTAAAGGCAGGCAGTACCAATCAGATTTCACCTTTAGAAATGGGACGTCCTCCATTTGTGCTGAACTGACCATGAGAGAAGTGCAAGTAAAAAACACTGAAAAACGGCCATTTTGCTTGCTACAAAAAAAAAAATCAGACAGAAAACTGAGAAGAGCCCAAAAGATTGCTATCCCTGATAGAGCTTTTAGCTGTTCGGTGTCTGCGTCTTTCATGTTCACACAAGGCTGCGCTCTCCAGAGATCAAGCAGCAGTGACTCGTGTATCCTTTCTGCAGATTTCAAAGACTTTAGCGATGGGTGAAACTAGGGGAAGGACAGAGCAGATTATCGTGTAGTTACCTGGGTCAAGCTAGCCCCATTCTGCCACAGATAAAATATAAGGTGCCATTTTTTTAATTGCCTAAAGCTCTGACCATTTCAACTAAGATTTAAAGCCTACCTGAGTACCGTGTCCTTATTACTAGTGTGATTATACTTCAAAAAACAACATTTGAGCTAAAAATAGCTCTTAAATGCATTTATTTCTTCAAATCATGGCCAGCAGTTATTGGGGAACATGACGGTGTGGTTCATTCAGTTGGCCTTGTATGCCAACATACACAATAATTCTGACTTGGGCATTACCGTCTTTCTCCTGGGCGATGAGGTTGTGCTTGGCTTTGATGCTGGCCTCAAAGGTGTTGAGGTTCTCGCGTTCATACTCCTTCACATCTGCGGCTACTCGCTCCAAGATGTCATCAGGTGAGGGTGAACGGCTACGTGTGCTGCTCTGGGGGCTGCTGGGCTCCGATATCATGTTGGTGTCCTCGTTCACGATCTTGTACTTCTGTGTAACGGACGAAATAGAAGGAGAAGTTTGTGAGAAGACATAAAAACATTAGGATCAAATTATTTTCAGCTTCAGCATCATTTGGCAGATAAAGCAGCTAGTAAAACAGCAGATTTGGATCAGCATAGGTATGAACAGACCTGGACGATGGCCAAGCGCTGTTGGCGGCGCTGTTCAATGAGAGCCTCTTCATCTATTTCCTCACCATCAAAGTCCTCCAACCTGAAAACATAAGCCAGGATTGAAGAAATAAAAAGACTGCAACTTGCTGTGGGGGTCCATTGAAGTTATAGCAAATTATAATGAGAATACATGAATCAGAAAACGTAAGTCAGAACCTCCTGGCTTCCCAATTTTTTAAATTTTGTTCTTAAACCAAAATTAAAAAGTAGCCCATATTCAGCCTTAATGTAATTTAACATGTAAAAGACAACATTAAATCAAGTTTTCTATGTGTATAAGTTGCCATTTGTCTTATAGGTAAATCCCATAGAGAAAAAAATAAGCAAATATCTTCTTTTACTCACACTTCTTCCTCTGAGGACTCCTGGTCGACTTTCATGCCCTCTGAAAGGCTGCCCTTAAACTTGTCTTCATCTCTGCTGCGCCTTCTTCTTCTCACCCGATCGCGGGACATTGAGCGTCTATACTGACGGAGTCTACCATACCTGTCTCTTTCATCAGACCTGCAAGGCACAGATGCCAAGAAAATCATCATTCATCACCTAAAAAAAATGTAACCTAGACCTGCCACACCGGAAGACACCAAATACAAGAAAGTTCCAGAAAGAATCACGAACACAGAGCTTAAATTCAGACAATTGTCCCAGCACCAGCAGCTGACAGATAACAGAATAAATAGGAAAGTCAAAGCTTCCTTTGATTATGTGAACTGCTTTGATGTAACTCAGAGAAATATCTTCTGTCGTAAGCAGAGGCAAGTGACAGTTGAGTGAAAGGTGAGCTGTCGTCACCTGTGTCTCAGTGGAGACCTGCTCCGTCTGCGGGGGGAGGAGCGGGAGCGTCGCCGTGGTGATGGGGACCTTCGTCTTAGAGGTGAGCGACTCATCCTCCGGCGAGAGGCTGCTCTGGGGCTGTTATCTCGTGATCTATCCCTGCCTGGTCCTGCATCTGCTCGAGGGCGCTTCCTGTAAGAACATAAAGTGGACAGACAGGCTGAAATGGGCGTTCTACACAGTTAATTAAACTTAACTGCCTCACTGCAGCTAAAGCATAAAGAACTAAAAGTAAAATCTGTCAAACGTCTTGATTGATTGACGTCATCACTCACTCTGCATTTCATAAAACCTCTATCAGACATAGGTTGCATAAAGGAATGACAAACTGTCATCTTCTGCATATTCCAGAGAGAATTTTATCCACTAGAGGGTACACACAATCTGTAAGAATTTAATGACAATTCTCTCCTGTCACAGTCAGCTTTTATTATTAGATAAAGTTAGGAAAGTCAAAACTGTTAACTTACCTCAGTGGTGAGTCCTGCCGGTCAGCATCCCTCCTCCTGGCGTCTGGTGAGCGGCTGCGGCCTCTCCTGGGTGAGGACCTTGTTCTGGATGGAGAGTGGCTCTGTTTAGATGTCCTGTCTGAGGCGCTAACCGAGGGGTGGTGGGCGTCTCTGTGGCGAGGGGAAACACTGCGTTTCCTCATGGGGCTGTGAGGCCCTCGCCTGTGAGGGGAGCGGTTCTCTTTTCCTGATGAAGCGTCCTTGGATGGGGACTTGGCCGGCCGTTTGTCCCGGTCAGCTTCTGAGCGGCTTGGACGTTCTCGTCCAGGTGATCTGGACCGTCGGCCAGGTCGTTCCTGGTTTGGTCTGTCATCCCGTTGTGGAGAGGGACGTTTATCAACACGGCTGACTTTCTGCTCTCCTCTAAAGCTGGAAGGAGAGCTGGACTTCCTTCTCTCCTTGGACCTATCAGCGCTGTCCGAACGCTTTCTGTCTTTTGACCTGCTCCTGCCACGGCCTCTGTCTTTAGCACCTGTGTCCTTGGTGCTTTTGGTCACCTTGTCTTGCTTAGGCTCCTTGGCAGGCCTGTCTGCAGACTTACTCCGACTACGACGCTTGGAGCTGGTTTTACTGCCCTCTGTTGAGTCCCGTCTAGATTTCCCACTTTTCCCGCCTCTGGGAGATATGGGTTTACCTGAGCTGCCCCTTTGACGCTGTTCTCCATTTCTGAACCTTGCATCTCCATCCTCTTCAGATCCAGAGTTATACCCCTGAAGGATCAAACCCATGCCAGACTGAACCTTGCCCTCCATCAACTGGCTGTCCAGCTCAGCTTTGATCATGGCCCTTTGTTTCTCCAAATCCTCCAGCAAGGCCCGGTCGTCCAGACTTGGATTTCCAGAAGAGGGAGAGGATTCAACTTTTCTATGAGCGGAGGAGCCAAAGAGGACAGCGCCAGAGGGAGAGGATCCTTCTTTACGTTTGTGTTTCCTGTGTTTGTGACGATGCTTACGTTTTCGGTCCTTGTCTTCTTCAGAGGCATGTTTGTGCTTTTTGTGCTTACTGCGATGCTTGTGTTTTTTCCTCTTGTGTTTACCGCTGCCGCTGTGATGTTTGGACCCCTCCTCTGTCTTCTCACCATTAGTTTCAGCCTCCTCCTAAGACGTGAAGATATCAGCATAACAGTTAATCCAGGTATCATCTCAATATTTAAATTGTTAGACATGTTGTTAATATAGTTATATTCTTTTCCCTTCAACTTTAGTCTGTTTAACTCTTCCACAATGATAAATGTGGACTACAGTGTCCACATGAATTTTGATTCAGGAAGATTCTATTTGTTATTTAATTTGTATGCTTGCAGGCAATATTATCAAAGAGACAGAAAGACATGGAGCACCTACGGTCTTTTAGTAAGTGCAACAAAACCTAAACTGCTATATAAAATTAATAAGAATTACATTAAATTTAGGGTAGATCTGAATTATGACATCATACCACTGAAGATTTTTAGGTGTTGGTTTGTCCATCCCTACCTCTTCCTCCTCTTCTTCCTCAGACATGTCGCCACTGTCCTCATTTCCACTTCTTTCATGGCTTTCCAGATCTTGTTTCCTGTTCAATGAAGGACAACATTAAACAGTGCATAGACAACAGTATGTATTAGTGCTAAAACAGCATCTCAATAAATCCAAATTGACAGAATTCATTGAAAAGAAATGTGAAAGAACCACTACTCTGATACGGACCCTGATGTTCCTAAACAGATCTGGTATCAGCCACAACAGTATCAGTTACAGAGCAGTGAAAGCAGGTTGCCACAGCAAACCCTGGCTTTAAGTTACCTTACAGGAAACTCCCACACAATGCGATATACAAATTTAAATTTAGAAAAAGGTAAGACTACTGGTATCCTCCCATAATATCAGCAGTCACCTTGCATAAAGGTAACTGCTGATAATGAGAGAATGAAACACTGGACAGGTGTGTTGTTAGACATTTTATGACTTCAAGCAAAAACACCAAACATTTGCTGGTTCCACTGATGATGATGTTGTTTTTTTAAGAGTATAACAATGAATTTACAGTGTTTCAACTGTTAATTGGACAAAAGCAATTTGAAGGTATGAGCTTGAACTCTGGCATGCTTTGACTAGTATTTTTACATACTTCCATTTCATAAAGGAAGTGGTCAATCAAATAAATTAAAAATTAGCCAATGCATTCAGTGATAATGGCAATTATTAATAACTTTATTTATATATCACTTCTTGTAACAAGGGTTTGCAAAGTGCTTGGACAGACAATGCAATCATATGATACCCACCACATAACAGATAAGATAAAGTTAAAACAAAAAGACAACAAATGCAAAATGATATATATAAATAACAACTGCAAGCAAAAATAATAAAAGCAACAAAACCTGAACAGACAAGTCAAGCCACTGACTTTTATATAGCACACTTACAGCCATTGAGCCAAACTGCAATAATCCCCATATGGCAGCCCAAGCTCACAGCCAAGACCTAGACTTTACTCCTCCAGTACTAATGTGTACATTCATGTGTGTCCATCCGACAGCCTGGACACTAATAATTTAAAGAACTTTTATATTACCAACGACATGTGCTGTTATGAACCCGACTCTAATGACAGGAGTGCAAAGTGATAAGCTTACTCGTTCTAAATCTAAATAAATACATGTTTATACACATATTTTATCTATGAAAAACACCATAGTACGTGTTGTTCTCTTCTTGAGGTAATTAGCTAACACAGCGCAGATTTAGACTACTTATTATTACTATATTGCTTGCATTACACTGCTTTCATCCAGGATAAAGTTGAAGCCATCATCACCCACAAGGCAGCATTTTAGATCCCCTTGAGCACAAGTGAACTCGGTTAACACTGGATAAATCGGGATTACGTAATGTGCTCAATTTAGCTATAAACTGCAGAAACACTAAACAGGAACGCAAAGAATGGAGTGCAGCTTCAGCGACAGAAATCAACGACACTGGCTCGACTTCATGTACACTCCACTTGTTCTCTCTTCCCATGAGCAAGACCGCCAAGATGATTTACACTCGTTCGCTCGGTTGTGCTAACCGTCTTTAGCAAACTTAGAGCTAGCAAGCTACATCCTCAGGTAGCTTCTAGCTATGCTAACTTACGTTACACAATCGCCACACGCCGCCGGATACAAACATTTGACTGTATGTTGTTTGGCACACACACTTTATTGAGGCAAATGCACATAAATGCAGCGGGGCGACGGTTCAGTGTGCAACGCGTTAAACGAAACTTAATGCTAGCTAAGCTAAAGAACATTAGCTAGTTAGCCGAGAACGTTAGTCAGCCGTTAGTTAGCCCCGGCAACAACGTGAACCTGCTACTCTGTTAGCTTCTCGGGTTCTAACGGTTCCCCTTGAATCTGGAACCAGGAAGCGACTTGTACCACAATACCACGAACGTCTTATATTTAATTAAATGACTTACACGTGTTCGTTGCCATTATTCATTCTTCTGGACGTGATGTCCATCTCAACGTCGGCCATTTTCCTCAGCTGAGGGGCCTTTTCTTCTTCGCTGATTTTGAACAGTAGGAGTGTGATGGTATTAAAAGACTAACATGCCCTCTGATGTGCTGGCGGCGCACTGCAGACGGGATTTACTGAGCTTAAATTTGTATTTTGTCCACCAGGGTGTACACGTGTGTAACATAAAATGGTTAACAATAGTTTTCTTCAGTATATCAAACACTGGCATATAAGATATGGTCTAAATACGCACACAAATGGACTATTGAAGTCTATGGGGTTATAAACGAGTCAGGATTAATTAGTTTATTATTGACATGAATAGAGGCCACGTGCTCATTTAAAGAGGTTACTTCCTCAAAGAAAAGACACACAAAATGGACAGAGGAGTGTGTTGACTCAGCAGTGACAATATTAAATGAGAAATAATATTTGAAAGCAATAAAGAATGCCTGAGAGCCATACAAAGACAGTAAAGACATTTCTACCTAAAACTGATGCAGAATTGGTGGATAAAAATCCCCTGAATGCAAGAAATTGTGTCTCATGCTCAGAATTTCCTATGGTATGACCCCTTGACCCTCCATTTAATGTGTCCCAGACAGTGTTCCAATAAAATCTACGTCCATGAAGGCCATCATATGGGTTTACTGCTTCATTGGCATCAACTTAATACAACAGAAGGTTTTAATTTGTAAGCTGACTTCACAGAGTAACACCTGACCTGAAACAAATTACATCAGCACACACAAGTCAACTTTATGCTGTCACCCAAATGGCCTCAAGATGGAGATTTGATCACTTCATTCCAGTAACTGTGTATCTGTAAGACAGGGGGTTAGGTAAAGTCTTGTAGTGACATTTTAAACTGTCATGATGACAAAAGTGTAAGTGTTAAAATACATTGAATCATCTATTATAGAGATTTATACAAATACAAATGAAAAATAGAAATAAACTGCAGAAACAATCAGTTCTTGCCTGTTTATTATAACATTTCCTATTGTTTTTTCTATTAATTCCAATGTCTCCTAAGTTTTGGGTTGGGTATCTAAATTTCTCAAAATGTTGGTGGTATATGGCAGATTTTAAAAAACTTTAAAACTCACAATTTCCTCCGCCTTGCAAGAATGTCAAATGTATCCACAACCATGTTAAAAAGTACATATTATACAGATCATTGTAGTTATTGCTACAAAATGCACATTAACTGAGATATGCACACAGATTTCTGGATAGAGATTCGAAGAGAAATCAAGCCTGCAGCGTTGGACGGTGTTGATCACTGAACTTTGCATAAGGCCTCTTGATGCAGCCTTTGAGAGGCTACAAAAAGGGAGAAAACGAAGGGCAAAGGGAAGCTCTTGAAGGTTGCTCACTTTAGCTGTAACACAGGATGGGGGTCAATTAGTGGGTCATGTGGTTGTTGAAGGCCTCCTGTGCACCTCGTGGTGGTTCTCCTCAGTGTGCACTGCTCACTAAAATGTCACGTGAATGCTTGATTTGAATTATCTGCAAGAATAACAACAGTTATCACAGCTTTTGTTGATGTTGGAAAAAGTGCAATGTGAAAAAGCAGTGGAGAGTGTAGATGTTTTATGACTACCTGCCTAATATTGTGTTGGTCCCCCTTATGTGGTCAAAAAGGCTCTGAACCATTGGGCATGGACAAGAGGACCTCTCAGGGTGTCCTAGGGGGCCTGGCACCAGGACGTTGGCAGTGGATCCTTTGGGTACTCTGGCTTGTGCAGTGGGGCCTCTGTCAATCAAACTTGTTCCACTGCATCCTGTTGATGCTTGATCAGAATGGGGTCTAGGAAGTCTGGAGGTCAAATCAACATCTTGGGCCATTGTCACGTTCCTCAAGATGTTCCTGATGGTTTGATGTTTTTACCATGTGGTGGGGTGCATTTTCCTGCAGGGGTAGGCCAGTGACATTTGGGATTTCCATTTGCATGAGGGAGTGTGCTTGTTCTGGGACAATGTTTATTTGGGTGTCTAAGTCTCATCAACACGGTACCAATATGATCAATGTTATTCA
>OMNN01059317.1:2985-16658 GCA_900302755.1 Chromis chromis
TCTTGGGCAAAATCAATTCAGGGGAACATATTTGAAACATGAAGGTTTTGTTGAACCCTGGTGTGATGTTTCATTGGCAATTCAAATTCAGAAATACAATTCATTTGCAATATGTTCAGTCACTAAATTATTTTTTTTGCAGCTGTAAACTAATACTGTGTGTAATGAACTCTCTATTCAACATACAATCAATCAAGTCAAAAGTGAGGAATTGCATTGTGCTTAACGTCAGCATAGACACATTTGTAAAATGTCACAATAACGTGCAATGTATTCTACACTAAAAATCACTGATAAACGCAATATGTCAGTGTGGATTTTTTAAAAAGACCCACCCGCTTTCCATATTTACTCATCATGAGTTTGAAAACAGACTTGTAAAAGTTGCAGGATAAAAATACATCTTCATAAACAGTAACTTTGATTCGATTACTCATAAACGTCTCCCATTAAAACCACCTAATTCATGTCAAATTTTCAGCATGTAAAAGGGACGAAAGCAAACAATCCCCAAAACAGGCCTCACAGCTCTGGCTAAATTTAGTCTCTCAGGTGAATGTTTGCGGACAGGTACTCCTGAAATACTCCCAGTGACCTTCAAAAACAACCAGCTGGCTCTAAATTCAGCTCTATCCAAATGGAATCAGAGCATGGAAATAGAAAGACAAACATTGAGGGCAGAAACCGTGTCGCACAACTGTGACCTGCGAGCCTTTTTCTGGCCCCTCCCTGCACGGAGATATCTCGTGGAAGGGGGGGGGGGGAAGGAGCCTGAAAAAAAAAGAAGCAGGTATTACATATCAAAACAGGTCTGAGAGACAGACTGTGGCTGTGGATGAGGAGGTTTCATAAGCACTTAAACAAATCGCAAACAGGTCGACCACACACGCTGAAGCGGGGTGGATGGAGGGGCGGCGGGGGGAGGGCACAGCACTTCAACACAGGGCTTTTTTGCACATGCAAATGTGGCGTTTGTGTGAGTGGCACGCCAAACTGCAGCCAGGCACAGACAGAGAGAGCCGAGCTAAAGCCTCACCTGCAGGACCTGCACCCGACCAAAACCTCAACATGCATCCACCTTTTATTCTCCTTTTCCGCTCTTTTGTTGCTCTAATCTTTGTAGCTTATATATTATCAAGGTCAACTGCCATCAGCAAACAGATTCTGAATATCAGTACTGTAGATGTAACAGTGTGAAACCTGACCTGTTAATGTGTAGTTTTGAATTTAATGTTGTAATGTATCACATTTTAATTACTTTATATATCGGCATAATCCTGAAAAACTCATGGTTTTTAATAGTTTCTTTTAACTTGATCTTCTGCACTCTAACAGAATATAACTAATGATATATAAATATGGAAAATATTATATCTGCAAATTAATTAGAAGCTGTCAAATACATGTGATAGAATGAAGTGTACAACATCTGCCTCTGTAAAGTAGAATCAGGAGAATAACACTGCATAAAATAGAAAAACCTGAGTAAATGTACTTTCTACCACTACTGAGCTACTACTTTTGTGTCATTAATATCTGATGTTTTTTAAAAGCAAATTATTTCTAATCTCTAATCTAATTTCTCCATCCTACTCTGATGTAATAAGTACATCACATCATCATATCTTCTTCTCTTTCCATTTTTCATTGACACCTTTGTTCAGTTATTGGCCCCTTTCATTGTTTGTCCTCAGACATCTTGTCTTCCTTTCTTTTTCTTTATTTTTACATGAAACCTCCTTTGTCCACCTCCTTTCTCCTCTCTTTTCTCCTCACATCATCTCACTTTTTTTGGCCTCCTCCTCTGGACTGGCATTAACTGATCTGCCATTTCGAGCCCTCACTCCTCTCTCCCCTCCTCTCTCTCTCTTTCTCTCTCTCTCTCCCTCTCTCTGCTCTTCTTTCCCTGCGTTGAACAAATGGGTAATAAGCGCCACTTTGTACCTCTCTCCTCTTTCAGATCCAGAGTGAAGAGTCTGATTAAATAATCATTGGAGGAGCGGTGTGCGTGCGGCTTTCCCCCTACTCCTCACCTTGGGGACATATTGTCCCCTGTCACTGAAACCTCGGGGACAGAAGGCTCCGCCGTGGGGATGCTCAGTGGGGGAGCAAGGAGCTGATGAAACGAAGATCGGGTAATGAAGGCATGGCCCATGGCTTCCGTGGCTCTGCCATATGTTTCACCAAATGCAAATTGCCCCCAATTCAAACAACTTTTTCATCTTGATATATGCAAATGTGTTTATAAATACTGGCTTATAAATATAGCATTACAGTTTATACGGGGAGAGCTTTGAATCATTTGCTCCCTCGGTCTGCTGTTATGTGTGGCGGTGGCGCAGCGTGACAAGCTTTAACGAACAGGCTCGGACCTGGCAGTGGCTAATGGTGTCCTGGGGGACAGGATGTAAGGTGGTCAGATTGGGAGAGGAGCGCTGACTGGCCAATGGGAAGGGCCCTGACGAGTGTCTCATCCAATTAAAATTAGCCCAGTTATCACAGAAGCCAATTACAAATCAAAGGGGGCACGTTTACAAATGAGTGCTGGACCACACATTTGAACTTTTGACATTTTGAAATCTGCATTCTTTTTCCTTCACATTTAATATTTTTGGACTTTCAGACAACACTCTGAACCACAGGGAAGAATATCAACCTTCGCTAATGATACAAAATCAATAATCTATAGAAATAACTGGATTAACAAACAAAAAGTTTATTGTGTTTACATGAGTTCTGTTGGGCTGATCCTGTGGGGTAACGTCACCTAAATACCAAAAGCTGAGATGGAGTGTGTGTCTCTCCGTTTGTGTGTGTGTGTCTCCATGTGTGTGTGTGTGTCTCCGTGTGTGTGTGTGTGTGTGCTGCGCTCAGAGCAATGAACCCAAAACATCAACATCAAAGAGGCAAAATGTTAAATAATGATAAAGCCTTGATTGCAGTCTAATTAACTTGATTGAGCTACCCAAGAGCTAAACAGCTAATACATTTCTATTCTGACCTGGAAAAACTTTGTGACACATCTTCACCCTCCACTGGAAAAAAATAAACATTATTCATTTGCATCTTTATTTAAAAAGCAGACAATTTATCATTTATTACACGTAGTGGTTTTAAACACTCCATCCTAACATGCCACATCAGGTCACAAACCATACACGAGCCTCTTGAATCTCTGTCATTCAGGCCTCTTGAGGACAGCTGACGGTGTTAGCCGCTCCAGGTTGGGGGTGCAGTCAGGTGTCAGTCGCCACAGAGATGATCAGATTGTCACAGTCCCGCTGCTTCCCTTGGAGACGGCACCTGAGTCGATGCCTGTGCCAACATCTTCATCATCACCCGCGGCAACAGCAGCTGGCGGCTCTGGACCGGACCGCATGGCCGACACGGGCCAAGTGGGTCAGACCTCACTGAGAGAGTAGAGGCAGTCAACCATAAGGCCTGTTGTTGTTGTTGTTGTTGTTGTTGTCAAATATGGTGCATTATGGGAGGAGTGTATTCCTCACAGTCAGAGTGTAGAAGAATTTTTTTTGCTGGTGTGTTGACAGTGAAGTCTGTGTGTCCAGTTGATGACTTGTTGTATTTGAATAACACACAGTGCCTCTGTGGTTTTACCCTCTTTGTTCTCACATCAGTTTAGGATGACAGCATACCTACTTGTAATTTACAAGACTTTAGATTTCTCCTTTTCCATCCATCCATCCATGTCTTCCACTTATCCGGGGTTGGGTCTCCTTTTGGCAGGCTTTATTTTACCTCAGACTCATTATGATGATGGTGTGTGTTTGTGTTGCACAGCCTGGTCACCATATACAAAAATGGCAACAACAAAAAAAGAAGGGGTAGAACAACAACAGGTTTACACACAGGAGCATTACACACTTTATGAAATGGCACAAAAGTCATTGTTTCCTGATAGCAAAAAATCTTCCTCAGCTGATGACCAATTGTAATTAAATTGCAGATAATCAAATTTCCATTTATTTCCATTTTTCTGACTATTTTAAGGACTTCTTATCCATGTTTGGTAAGAATTTAAGGTTCAGACAACCCAGTAGGCTTTTGCTGCATGCCATTCCCTGATCCCTTTTCCCACATTTCCTGTTTATTTTTACTGCATCTCTCAAAATAAAGGCAAAATGCTGATTAAAAAAGAAATCTAAAAAAATGTTAAGGTTCAGTGTCCATTCCTGACCTTGGAAAGAGCAATGTTGTTCTGGAGCTGGTGACGATATTGTTTTTTCAACTGCTGCATTAAACAGACAAAGGAAGTCTCCTAAGTCCAGTGTTTTGTGGAGCCCATCATCCACCCTGACCACCTCCCTCTGTCATTATGTCACCTGACCTCCTTGTTTGCTCCACAGGGCTTTGTCACTTGAAAATAAACATATGTTGGGATGGGGTATTTGCTGAATGAGGGATGCTGTCTCTCACACAACTACTAAAATATGAATATATACAATAGGTAAAGACAAGTAGTCTTAGCTGGAGGAACAAAAGTCACCTAAAGCTGCTTTATAAAATGACGCATTGTGCTGATATGGATCATGATTTGTTGGGTTCTGTACTCAGACTGAATAGACCTGAGGCTCATAGCATGAAGTTGCGTCTTGCTCGGGAGATGGATGAGATACATTTTCAGTTCTGACTAAGAAGAAATGATGAAAAGGGTCTACAAGCAAAGAAAGGAAGCAAATAAAAGACATACAGTACTGTGAACTAAAGCGTTGCATCATTTTTTTAAGCTTCAGCTCGGCATAAGCGTTCAACGTAAATTGAACTTCACTTGAGAATTGCATAAAATGATGTTGTAGTGTAGCCAGTAAACCAGATTTCATAGAAGTTGATAAGTTGCCACTGCTTAGCACAGTTTGGATTTGCACAAATTGGAAAGTGAATGAGGACAAACATGCATCAGTAGTTAAGTCAGTAGATGCTGACATCTCTCTCGCACAACTAATCTGAGACCTGCATGAGTCCACCAGTCTCCAGGTCTTGACAGATGAGTTGTGCTGGTTACTGTAACCTCCAGGTTCACCGTCAGCTCATTAGCCCGAGTGCTCTGCTGCTAATTCAGGGGGGTTACGAACTGGATGCTAATTAATCACAGACAGAGACGACCTGGCACGTAACTGCAGACGAAGCAGTGGCGGAGGCTGCCGCTGCCATGTGAGGCGTCACACTCAGGTGGACTTTGTGGGTGAACGCGGCACCATAAGGGTCACTGTATACACTGGTGAAGAATAAATGACAAAGCAAACAAAGGCAGCAGTTAAACAGAGGGAGATTATAGGATAGTTAGTTAAAAATGATGTGACACAAGCTGTTAGCTAGTCTCACCAGAAGGAGAAGTTGTGAAATAGTTCCACTGGTAACGATGAATTCACATTTTGTCATGTTGTCAGGAGGATGTTTGACTTTTTTGGTCTAAAGATACATAACCATCACGCACCAAAATCATGAAGAAACCTCAGCTATAGTCTAAACACTGGGATTCCTAGATTAACCACTGTTAAGCTAAATGCCCCAAGTTTCACATGTTTCAGTTTTGTTAATGAAAACTGTGAACATTGATTTATTATATATTTTTTTTATTTTGCCTCGTGAGGGAAATAACAGGCTCTTTATCTGTTAAATGCTCCACTATGTTATAAAGGTGATGGCTAACTTTGTCCATCTACTGTTTGATCCTGGGCAGGTAGTGTAATAATGAGCTGAAAGACACTAAAACACTCTCATTCCTCTGTGGGTTTATTTAATTTTTTACCACATTAAAGCACATATTCTGACTTACTGTTAACCTAAAAATATTCATGAATACAGCTTTAACCTGTCCACCTGGCCCTTTTGGAAAATTCTATTAAATTTCACAACTTTTTAAAGTAGTTCTGTTGTTTTTAATGAGGTTTTGGCCTGCAGCTGGACCTTCATGCTGCTTCATCACTGAAATAAGCATCTATTAAGCATCACAATTGATGACAGGAAACATGACAGTAGGTCTGAATGATAAGTGATGTCTCAGTTCATATAACAGAAAGAACATGAAGACAAACAGTACATGAACTTTAGTAGAGGATTAAATGGAAGTTGAGGATGTGACAGGCTGTGTGTGTTCAGAGCTACAATGGCTCCCTCTTGAGGGTTTGATGTGAGGAAACAGGAGACACCGGAGGATGGTGGAGACGAACGGGACAGTCAGTACTGTAGGGTTTTATCAGTTCTAGGAAGAAAAACATAAAACAAAACAATAAAGATAAAAACTTGCAAACCATTTCGCTTTATGTGCATTGTGTACGTAACTTGCTTGACCTTTAACCTTTAATTGATTATCACTGTCATTTCACTGTACTGTTATAATCATTTCCATTATGGGGGTTTAGTGTGTTTTAGTATATTTGCAAACTTATTTTCACTAGGTCTGTACAATAAATATAGAGACTATTAACTTCTACTGTTATTAGGCATCAAACTTTGTTTTACAGTTTTCTTGTTGATTTGAATCAGTGACTTTTTGTCTGTTTCTTATTTGTGTCATTGGGCTGTTTTGCTACCAACTAATTGCAATTACTAGGATTTTGCTCTTAATTTTAAGCAAATGTAAAGACAGCACTGCATATGAAGAGCTGGCTTCTTTGTACTGCAAGAACGTCTGTACAAACACCTACATGAACAGTTTCTGTCGGTGCAAATAAAACAGCGTGTACGTGCGCCTCACTGTCCCTGGTGCCCTCATTAACACCACAGTATCTTGACTGAAATAAAGCACCAGCCAGATGCATTGTTGATCACATGACACGAAGATGGATGGATGTGTGGGGGAGGCAGGCAGGGATGAGTATATGTACACACTTGTGAGTTTTAAAGCAGCATTAGAGATACAAAATAAATTGTGTGGGAATGACCAAGTATTTGTGATCTTCTTAATCTGGTAGAAATGAACAAGATACCATAATAACATATTGTTTGTGTAGAAATATGTTGCTTCCAAACAGGGCAGAAAAATGATGATGAACAGAGCAGGTCATCACTATTGTACACCAGAGGGCAGCAAAGGACAGCATGTCAGTTTGACTCGATGCTGTTGTAGGGAAATCTTCAGTTGCTTGTCACTGTAAAATACAAAACTGACACAGTAACTATTAATACTACTGTTGCCAATACTTCAGCTACTTGTGGTACTACTAGTTACCTGCTACTATAATTATTGCAGCAGCCACCACAACTATCTTCACTACCATTTTTGATACAACAGCTTCAATATACTGCTGTTATTCTACCAGTGTTACTGCTGCTATGATGCTACTTTCACTACTAGCACTAGAACCAAATAGGCCTCATTGTGCAGAGATTAACAGCGAAAATCAACAATAGAACAATAATATGATAAAATTCCTGCTATCGTTGTGAAATATCATCTCTCACATGCTGCTATTGGTTTCATCAGCATTCAGAATTGTCTCCTTTTCAACAAATGTTACAGCAAGCAAAGCACAAGTGCTACATTTGCATTGCTTTTAGGTGAGCTACTTCCATTTGCTGGCTCACTATCATGGCTGACTGGCACACACACTAAAATTGAGTCATTGTCAGTGATATTTGTGTCACCTGCATTTTTTTCTGCTATATCAAGTCAAAATGCCGACTGCTACAAAATATCTATTTCTGCCTAAGCTTTGCATAATTCATTAGAGACTTCTGTATTTGTGTTATTGCCCTTCAAATCTGACCACCCACACAGTTCTCATGGAGCAGAATAACTGAGTTTTGTCAGCTGTTAAAACTGTTAAATAATACATATTATTCAAGGATGTTATTTTTTTAAGTGAAACTCTGGTTTTTGCTTGTTCAGTCATGAATATTTAATGTTAAAGAGAGATTTGAAACCATGTTTTCAGGGGCTTTAAGGAGTCAACTTTCTTTCACATCCATTTCTGAAATGTGTTTCAGAGACAGCTTGTATGCGATCACAGTACAGTTATTGTGTGATAGTGAGTCTCTCTGTGCAGATGTCTGCACACCTGGAATCGTAAAGGAATTGTTATTAGCCTTGGCCAGCCATTTGAAATCTTGTGTCCTTTGATCAAAGCACAGCAGACAGAAACATAAAGCTATGAACACCTATTATGTGATCAGCTTCACTAAAGCCAGAGGTCAGGAAGGTCAGGAGCGCATGTCCAGGTTGCATAGATTCATTGTTTGGCCCAAGGACAGTTCACCAGAAACCCATCCATCCAGCTACTTATGAAGCAGCTGCTCACACTGAGGTGGCACATGGGGTAAACATAGAAATACACAGTTTGTCAAAAGAGTCCCAAATCCATACCATATACCAATTATGTACAGTATATTGTCATAGTTCCTGTTAAGCAGTTAGCATACCAAACAGTCAAGACACTATAATTTTAAAGGTGACTACCAAGATATCTTATATGTGTGATGCTAGATGTCAGTCACACTGTGACTTTAGAAAGCTCACCAATAAAACTTTACACAGAGACATTAAATAATTTTCCTTTAAAATTATCACTCATTAGGTGATCATTTTATTTAATGCGCACATTAAAAATCTTCTTAGAATCAATATGCAGTCTGGATTTGTAAAGCAGCACAATGTTAGTGCAGTTCTGTTCCAGTACCTACTATATAAGTAGTAACAACATTGTCATATTGCTGATGACAAAGATGACGAAGTTGTATAATTTGCACAGGTTGCCAGATAAATTACTCCAAATAAACACTTATATTAATGGTTATTTAGAGCAATTTATCTGGCAACCTGATCTCCTTTTTCTGGTTTTAGGTCTACCGATTCGAGAATTTTCTTTCTCTTTAGCTGCTTAATGATCCGTTATGTTCACCAGCTAGTTGCCAATGTTGCTTTCTATCAATTTATAAGGGCTTATTTGTGCAGAAAATAGCTTATTGCTACTGCTGGAGCACCAATAAAAGCAGGAGGGCTGAACCAAAAGGTGCACTGTTAAAGCAAAACAATGAGCTAAACGACAGTAAAAAGCTCTATAAAGGTGAAGGAAATGAGAGTCGCTGATAATTACGAGAGGGTTCTTTACTAGCCAGTGAGCCTTAACTTTCACGTCACATCATAAGTGCAGCTTTTACATAAAAAATCTTGGTTTATACATGTTTTGCAGCGAGTGAAATCCCAAAGCTCACGGAAAATGAAGAATATTTGCTATTTGATAATCATCACAGGTGCATGCATTTGCAATCCCACAAGCTGATTCTACATAAATTAATGTCAGCTTCTCTCTGCAGAGTGTTTAGAGGACAAGAGCACCGAGACACGGCGAATCATTAGAGGGAGCTGCTTTTTTTTTTTTGCCGTGGCACTCTCCAAAACAAATGTCTTAACTATCAACATCCCCCCAGTGCTCGGTGCAGTTAACCCCCCATGGATCAGGAGGCTAAGCTACTACCACGCGAGCATGTAAACACACTCTGAGACACATGCAGCTCTGTTTCCCACACTCTCCTCATTGTTCACATTAGGAGAATTCCCTCCAGACACTCATGCATTAAACAGCCAGGGAGTTGAATGTATGCATGGGCTGTAATTGGCGGATTATAAATTCCTACACACTGGTGGCACTGTTGACTTTGCCATCTCTGATCCCCCAGTGTATTCATTTCAAAGGACTCTATTTGTAGCCTTTTGGTGAAAAACCACAGTTTAATGTGAGTCCTGCAGCCCCAGTCTGGTGAAATACACACACATTATAATTGGGTCCTTTTACACAGAGATAAATTATGCATGAACTTAATGGTCGGGGTTTGTGGCCCCTGCTGATATGGAAACTGCAAGGGTTTGAAAAACTCTATGGGGACTCAGCAGAAAAAGAAATATAATGTACTGTAGGTCTGTGGATATATTCATTAAAATCACATGTGGTTACTTTACCGTACCGATCATTAGATGAAAACCAAGCGGGGTGACATTTTCCTTTTTCACTTTTATGTGTCGACGCATTTAAGAGTTGATGTGTTTCTGCACCTGTGATTAATTTTTACACATTTGTTCCACTTAGCATATGGAGTCCTGCTGTTTCTGGTTTGAGATCAGAGCTTCATTTGATTTTGTTAAGATCAGAATGAAACTGTCGCACTGTCCTACTAGTCATTAGCACAACTGCACGGTTAAAGGATCTCTTAATTGTTGTTAAGAATCTGGAGCAAACCACTTACCCGACATGAGGACACATGCACACTTTCACTGCACATGCAAATTTTTATAGCGTCAAAGCCACATTCAGGGTGGAGAAATAACCACCAACTAAATGCTGCTAAAGATTGGCTGTGACAAGTTTGTGTACTTTGCCAGCCAACGTTGGCAGGAAACCAACAATTATTCGAAAGTCCTATTCAGTTGTAAAAAAAAAATTATATGCGGCTGTTAAAAAGAGTGGAGATGCCGTTTTGAAACCATTAGCTGATGTTGATGGGAGAAAAAGTTGCTTTCCTGCCCTGATCACTGGCCTCAAGGGTGTAAATTAAGTTTTCTTTTAAAAAGTGACAGAATAAACTGATACACTTCATCACCCAAGCCTTTTTAGACGTTGCATCATGTGCTTAGATGTTTAGTATGGGTGCCACCAGGATTGTCCTATTTGTGTTAAGTGCAGGTCCGGACTTGAACACGGTGTTGGGAAAGTGTTATGTTAGCTGTGACTCATAGTAGCAAAACGTTGCTGATGACTGATTTCAATGTAAAAATGAGGAAATAAATGCTCATAATTGATCAAGATATGAATGTGATGCAGCCTAGTAGTTAGAAAATGCTTGAAAGTTTTTATCTGAACTTATAAAGCCACTGATATTTTGTACTAGACTGGTTGTTAAGATCACTGGGGTGCCAAGTTTGACATTATCAGCTTCTATAGATAGTCACATTAAAGCTGCTCTAACGATAATTTTAGAATCTTTCTGCTTGTTGTTTTGGTTTTGTGGCACATACTTCTGGCATCCATTCAGCTGCCAAATGCCCAGATACCAGACAGACTTATGTTCATCAGGCTACAACTATGACTCCAATCTGTTGAATGTATAAATAGTCATCTGTTTGTGGGATTGCAAACTAGTTCATCATAACAACTTTGTGAGGTCGTATTATGCCAGTGTATTGTATAAGTGTCCCCAAAAACTCACTAAGTGCATGTTCCACCACCTTAAAGGTTTATCCGCTTAACCTCAGCTGACGGTAAATCTATCCATCAGATATCTACTTTAACCTGTAGAGGCACATGGGGGGTTCGAGCCTGTCCCAGGTGACACTGGGCAGGAGGAGGGCTACACCCTGTACAGGTGGCCAGTCCATCACAGAGTTAACACAAAGAGACGGACAACCATTCACACCTGCAGCTAGTTTAGAATCCTTAATTAACCTACCAAGCATGTTTATGGACTGTGGGAGAAGCCAGAACTCTTTTACTGGGAGGCAACAGTGCTGACCACTGGACCACCAATCCGCCCACTGACAGTTATAAAACATCAGCTATTTTTCAGTTGTGATGGTTTCAACGTGTCAGATGACTGCATGGCCACATGAAATTTATTCCTTGACTGAGTTGCTGTTCTGCTGTGTGGCTGCACTGAAGTTTGTCTTTAGTTTGAAAGAACATGATGTGCAAACTATAGACCACAGAGTTTATTACTGTGATGGGCCAAACTGTTTTATTGGAATCGAGCAGATGTAATATTTCACTTAAAGTATTCTGCTATTAAAGGTCCCATAAGGTGAAAATCAATTTTTCTGTGTTTAATGGTTGGTATAAACTTGGAGATGTAAAATAAAAATGAAGATATGAAGATGACAACTAGTTAGCCTCCCAGCTTTACATGGAAGTAAGAATGCAACCCAGGTGCTATATAACTCTCAACTAACCAGTCATCCACCTCAAAATGCAGAGGGAGTTTTCTTCCTGAAGGGGGCGTGAACTGCAGCATTACATTGGTTTTCAGAGAAAAACATCCTGTTTAGAACAATCCTAAACCTAGGGGTTAAATAGTCAAGGTGAAATGAACCATCTTTGCTGTATTCTGAGATGAAACACTGAAAGACACACTGTGGGGACATGTGAGATGAATTTACTGAAAATAGGCACAAAATGGGACTTTTAAAAGAGAATGATTAATAACTCATTGGCTAAAATTCTGATTAATTCTCAATTTGTGGCCTTGCTGATCAGCCAGGACATTTAAGAGCCCATAATATGCTAATTTCCAGTTTCATCATTTTATTTTGGGAATCTTTTGGAACATGGTTACATACTTTAATTTTTTACACTACAGCAGTACCTCTTCTCACCGTCTGTCTGAAATGCTCAATTTTAGCTTCTGTGTCTCCAAAGCCCCACTTCCAAAAAGCCCAATCTGCTCTGATTGGTCAGCTGGCTTAGTTAAAGTGAGGTAATGTTGGTTATATATGGAAACCCTAGATCTATGAGTATATGCAATTCAAGTAGCCTGCCAAGAGATGTCAGTTTCTAACATTTGGAGATATTTAGACATTTTAGAATTAGCAAAAGTGGCTCTAGTGAGGAAATAGTTGTAGGAAGGCATTATGTTTATGTGTTAAAAGGTGATGTAGATAAGTAACAGAAAAAAAATTCAAGCAAGGTTTCAGGCAGTTCTGGAGCAGTGTTTTATCAGGATGGACTTTTTAACTTTGCAGACCTTTTACATTAAGAAAAAAAGCCATTGCACACTAAAGGAAAGGTTTTGAAATTAAAGAGAAACAGCTTTAATGCTGGTATAATTCCTGCTTGCCAGCAGAGACTTAAATGAAGGTCACAGGTTTCTCAGTGCCTCCTTTTACAGTAAGTGTGCACTTCCAGGCCCACCTGACTGCAGAGTACTGCACCAGGCACAGTGTGTTACCATCACTCCTCCACCACTCTCTTTCTCTCAGTGAATGCGGGGAATGTCTTTTACAGATGAGCTTGCCACCGTTTGGGATTTACAGTTAAACCAATTACTCATGAGTTCATGGGAAGTCCTCACGTTTGACCGATCGCTGAGTTTATCAGGCTACTCCGAGCGAAAGAGCCTCTGAGTCAAAAGCAAAGGATGAGAAAGTTACTTTACAGGAAAACCAGGGGCCTCATTTATTTGGAAAAAGACAAAATGCTGAAGCAAAGCGTGCTAAGAGTTTGCTCATGTTGTGATAAAGTACAAAAGTGATTCTAGAAACTCAAAATATTCTCTATATATAAATAACATAAAAAGGAAAGATAATAAATGGCTACAGAACATGATAAAGGAGGAGGGAGAGAGGGTATCAACAAAGTGCAGCGGATTATATGTGTCTTTCTGGCCAACACTGATTTATCATCAGTCATCTTCTACATTAAATGCTACACTCAGCCCTACACTGTAAAAAAGAAAAAGAAAAAAGAGAGAGAATCCAATACAAAATAAATATATGTTAAACAGTGGAATACTGTAATGTTCAAAAACTACAAAACTGTGAAAATAATGACAAATATCTGTCTGTAATTATATTTTTAGTAGATTTAAATTCCGTAAAACAATGTAATTTTAAACAAAATTAATTACCATTTGTAAAAACACTATTTTTTTCCAGTTACCATATAAATTAATACTTTTTTCAGTGATTCGACCAAATATCATCTATGATTTTAACATAACTGGGAAAACCT
>OMNN01059317.1:16678-27190 GCA_900302755.1 Chromis chromis
CCTTTTTTTTTTTTTATCCTCAATACAAATAATTTTTCTTTCAAATAATTGCAAATCCCCTTGAAATGATAATTTTTTTTTGCTGATTTAAATACAATAAAATAGTGTAATTTTACAGTTAATTGTGTAAAAGAACAAAATACCATTTCTAAAAATATAGATTTTTGATGTGGTCACCATTTGCTTTTTTTTTATACGATAAATGTGTAAATTACTACTCTTTTTCTGTGATTTCACAAGATATTATCAGTATTCTCACAAAAGGGCCAAAATCTGTAAAATAACAAACTATAATCGACAAATAATATTAGCAAACTGGACAGAGGAGTGTGTCTGCAAGTAGAAATACACTGAAGTGTTGCTGATTCGAGTTGATGTGGAAAAGCACATAGTTGCGTGCAGGTTTGGTCTCATTTAGAGATGTTAGTCCAGAGTCCTGAGTTTTGGTCAGAGAGTTCAAGTGTAAAGTATCACATTCACATGATTTGGATTGACCACCCTACAGTTACATAATCTGACTTCACGAGGTCTTTGAAAGCTTAAAATATAAAAAGATTAAATTGGTCATTTGATTTTTGGTGTTGCAAAGGTTTTTTTTTGCATATCAGCAAAATGTTACTCTGCTGAGTAGAAAGTACAACAGTAGTACAACAATAGTTCAAAATCAGCTGTTAAAGCTGCTATAATCAATATTTTTGAAATAATGTTGGTTGAACTGACCACTCTCTGTGCTCACAGTGAAGTACCAGCTGAGAATTATCATCAAACTCTATAGTTTCTCTAATTGTTACAGTACAATTTGGCATCTTTCAGCTTGTTGTTTTGGTTCAACAGCCTGCAATGTTAATGTTTCAATTAATTTTGACTTTTATATTGTATCGTATAGTTCATGCAGATACAGGTTATCAGCATTAAACATTTTAAAAAAAACACTCTACACTACCTGTAGAGCACTAAAAAACGTATTAAACTGCTAGTTAGCAAAAGGCTGGTGAAAATAGTATTATGCTTTTATAAAACCAGACAGAGCAAAATAGAGGGAGAATATTGGACTTGAGCTTTGATTATACTCCCTTGCAGATGCACACATGGACAGCTGTGGATGCGGAGCTGTATTCACACTATTTTCTAGTCTTGGAATCCACTTGGAGGACTCCATTTCATACATGGGCTGCACATGAACATCCATTGACTGTCTGTGTAAACTCTTGTGGACTTGGGCAGATGATAAAATGTACATTACATGCGGATGTATAACATTGGCTTCACATTCATTAGATTTTCCCAAACACAACTCAAATATGATGCACTGTTAATCTTTGTCAAATTTGATGTGTATATCTAACGTTTTGTTTTTCAACTTCGTAATATGTGGTGATGCATTATATCAGTGTTTATAGCTTGTTGCACTGGCCCCAACTAACTCAAAAAATAAGTTAGTGCAGGTTTAAACCACATCAGTATTCCTGTATATAGTCTTATATCAACAATGAATAAGAAAATATAAAGTGTTAATAGACAAAATCATGTTTAGCACACCAATATGACTCATATTTACAGTACCATTACTCACACATATGTGGTTTTAACAACCTTTATTTTGCTGAATGAGCCACTAGCAAGTTTGGAATAAAAAGTTTTTTAAGTTTTATTTGTGCATGTAACATACAATTTACTGTAATTATGATTTTTTAATGGCTTTTGTCATTGTGCTGTTGGTTACTGTGTCATGAGAACCCAGAAATATACTGTATGTAACCATGGTTTTAAAAACAAGCAGGGAAATAAGCAATAAACAGTGAGTGCTGCTGCTTGCAGTGCAGTTAGATATTTTTATAACCCCCAAGGGGTGCCTTAGCACTAATCTTTTTTTATTTTTTATATGAAAGCAAGTAAACTTTTTCAGTGCAGTGAGAAAATAACAACTGAGCTGCTTTTCAAACTGACCCAGCACCAGCAGCAGCAGGCCCTATAATTTGCAGAAAATATAGAAATTGCCGTCATTGAGGTGCTGCACACTCATATGTAATGATGCTCAATGACTGTTTGGCCAAGTGAGATGTTTAGAAAAGTATATTTAGTGGTCATGCTGGTTTTCTGATCCTTGAAGATTTGTATGGATCACAAGTTTCCTTTTTTCACTGCCTAAACAATGCATCACATTTCCGTAAAATTATATCTGTTAGTGCTGGTCTAAATTTCAAACAGGGGTTTTTTTCTCATCATCACTGACAGCAGGGATCCAAACCACAGAGGACCAGTGACACCAGGGAACAGTCTGACACATCTTCTTTATTTTCAGTCATTTCTAAAAGCAGGTGTATCAGAGTCCTATGTCAGACTAATCACAGGTGATATTGTAGATACTTACAAAGACTGTATGAATAATAAAGTACTTTAAATCTACCTCAAAGCTTTGATCTTTGTACTATATAGCTCTCTACACTAAATGGGTTGGTTTTGACAAGCACACTCACGATGCTCTGAAGAGTGCTATCACATACAGAAGTATAATCTGGGGCATGGTGGTGGCCTCGGGGGCTAAGACTCATATCATGTAATCACAAAATCCCTACTTTCAGTCTGACAAGGCACTTTTGTAGCGTCTCATCCACTCGCTCTTGCTCTACCTTCATCACATTTCCCGTCACAAGAAATTAAAAGAGGTAATCCTTAAATGTCTTTTTATTGCACGGGACAAAAGAGACAAAAGGGATGTTTTGTTTTTTTTCCTTTAAGAATCTCCAGATTTCTGGTAGAGAAAGGTTTAAACTACATCCAGTTGTAGCTGAAACCAAGCAGCTGTGTCAAAAACACATGAAACAAAATTGTCATCTTACATGTATATTCAGCATAATGTCATATTAATAAACAACATTTTCTTATTATGTTGTCTGAAAAGAAATCCACCTCCAAGTTTATAACCACAGTAAAACACAATAAAACTGCATTTTTACGTTATAGTACCTTTAATATATGGTGTTTTTAATTGACTAGCATCTAAACTGCTGGCCACATCTGTTTCTGTCTGATTATCAGGCTCAAAGATTATGTTCAAAGGAAAACAAGTTTGTAACAAAAGGTCAGTATCAGATCTCATTGTGTATCATATGAGAGAATTGAAGTTAAGACAGAGAATGTGCTTTCTCAAAGACAGGTGGATGTTTAAACCCACCTGAAACTAACACCAGAGATAAAACCTCCAGCAGTCTGCACATACAGTATTTGAACACTAGAAAATCATTGACATTTTACACCCTCTCATCCGTGTGTCCCAAGATGCCCTTCAGCTCATTCATGCGCGGTTCAAGGCCTTGAAGTCTAAAACAATGAACATACATAATGTATTTTCCCCCTTTCTGACAAGGTCACCACACAACAAGAGCACTAATGGTTGTTGTTGGTTCACTTCACAGGCTGTAATTTTGGGTTTTGAGTTACATGGTGTGAGCTCACAGCACCTGCGAGGGAGAGCATCAACAAACTGTGGCGCAGGAAGCGTTTTATTATTAGCCCTGCTGGCTTTTGTGCTTCTGTCCCGCCGGCCTCAGTGTTTGCTAGGTGACATCATGGTAGGTTATCAAGTGAGTAATGGAGGTTTGTTTGCAGAGAGGGTGTAGCAGGCACGTCAGCAGAAAGAAACAAGGTTTTGCTTATACTGTATATGTAGGTTCAGACTAAAATATGTCAACAACTGGATGGATGACATGACATTTTGATATTTTATGGTGCCCATTTTAAATTTGGTCATCCCTTTACTGCAAGTCAGATCTGTCAGCATCTACCAAATGGAATTGCAAAACCCCTTTATTAGCATCAGGAATTTTGACTAATCCAAATGATCGGATCATAGCATAAATGGATAATATTTTATTGCAAATTGTACTCAAGTAGAATCTTTCTTTGAGGAAAAAAGTTCTTTTTTTTAGAATTTAGTACAAAGCTCTGCAGTGACCACAGCCTCAGAGCCACTAGCAAGATGGTTCACTTTTGTAAAAAAAAAAACAGTACAAAATATTTGAAGTCGAATGCAGCCTCTTTCTCCTACAGATATCTGTCTATTTTTACTTCTCAAAGAGAGCTCCATTACTCTTTAGTGATATATTCAGTGGTTCCTAAATACCCATCAAACTGTCTGATTGAACAGGAAATGAATACAGTCCAACCTGCCATATTGTCCTTGAATAATTCAGGCGTTCATTTGAGGGGACCACTCGCAATCAATCAACAGCAGGAGAGAAGGGACATCCCTATTATGAAATGCAAATTTTTGGAAACATCATTTGCTTCTGCTGATGTGTAGCACTTGTGCATGTTTTGAACAGGTTCGTCCATGTTTGCTAACAGGCATACTGAGGACACCAGCCCATAAAAGCAGAGCAGCTCTGATTAAAATGTCTTTCCATCCTTATCACCACCAGAGTCCCATTACGTAACTGTGCAACCCATTGTGTTTCCTGGTCAGCGAGCATACTAACTAAGTGCATTTCCCTCCACTCTCGCTTCATTAGGATGCAAGTGGGGCCAAGGTCCTGGATGGATGTGAAGGCCTTTGTGTCTAAGCTGGAGTAGGACCCATTTGTCCCGCTGTCTCAACAGGCACACGGGACTTTAATAGCTGGAGGTTGACCTAGTTGCTTCGTCTAGCCTGCGCTTGTCTCCGAGAGGGTCTGGGAGTGAAAGAGAAAAAAGTGGGGGGTGGAGGAGAGGGAGAAAAATGGGAGGAACTGGGGTATGCTCCCGTCCCCCGCTGAGTGATGGGACAGCTGAGGGCAACTGTGTGGCAGCTAAACAAACCCACATATTCTCACACTGCTCCCACCGCAGAAATAGAACAGCAGCATCCATGAAGGCATGTGCAACAACTGATGCTAAGATCCAAGATGCTGCTGCAATCCTACTCACATTGCAAGCAACAGACATTTTTAATTATACCAAAACTTCATTGTGAAAGTAAATTAAATAATAATAAATAATAATATTCTATCTTTCAAAATATTGGGCCTGTTTGATACATAGCGACTGTAAAAAGCTTCTAATTTCCAAACACTGAATCAAAAGTTACCCAACTTTGCTCTACTGAGCTCATGATTGTGTTTTATTAGATGTTTCCTGCAAACAAACTGTAATAAACCCGTTGTATACTACAGTACCTGACCCACAACAAACAGCAGACGTTACTAAAGAAAGTGCAGCATTTAGCAGCTATACATGACAACCCTGCTGGATGCCCACCTGTGCCTACTGGAAAAATCCATAAAGTTCATAGAAAATCATACAAATGACAGCAAAATGTATAAGATATTGACTCTTTATTTAAAAATCAACAAACATCAGTGTTCAACAGTATCAGAAAAAAAGCCAAGAATATGCTCAATGTACAGTCTGCAGCAGCGTCCAGCGTCTATGATGCAAAGAAACATGTAAAATCAAAACTTAGGGATACATAGATGATGATGTTTCCATGTATCAAATCCCAAAACAGGGCTGATATTATGCTTTGCAACATCATAGAACACAATCTGCCAATGGTTGTAGCAGACAACCTGACTAAACTTTCACCACACATGGGATGATGTTGATTTTTAAAATTAATCTGTAGCAATTTAAGGAGGAAAAATTATTGTTGTTCACAGCTGAGTGAATTATAACTTCTCAGTGCCACCAAACAGTGCAGATATATATTTTTATTTTTATTTTTTTTGGAAAGAATTTGGTGCAAAAATGATAAATTTTGCCATTTTTTTAAACAAGACATGTAAAATGTGTGTGTCACAACATTAAACACAGATTTGATTAAGTTCCCCAATGAAACTGCATGTCACACATAATACGTTCAAGGACGATCAGAAAGTTTCTGGCTCTGATTTGGGGGTCCAACAAGTTAATAACACTTTGTCAAAGCTTTCTTCAGACTGCCAGGAGCAAAATGACTCCAGTAAAGAAATACCCAAGCATTTATTTTTGTTGTTGTTCAAATACTTTAACAAGCGTCATGCTCTCTGTTTCTATCTCCGGTTCCTCCCTGCCTGCAGCTATTGTCTCTCTGCTTGTGTGTCCACTACCATGTGTGCTTAATTGCGGGAGTGGAGACAGGTGTATTGGAGCTGGAGCAGAGCTTCATCAGCTGCACTGAACCATCATCATTATCATCAAGCCTGATTTAAAGACTCTGCTCGGAAACGTAGAACTCAGCAGAATGTAGTCTCTGCTCAAACATATCAACAGATAACTCAGTGTCTGTTCTCCTGACCGTCTCAGCTCATGGATCTGTCTCTAACCCATACTACTTGGGCCAGCTTTTAGACCAACCACAGCTTCCACAGATTCCCAGTTACCAGCCCAAACGTCATCCCCTGGCTTGCAGCTACCAAGCTTGTTTTCCTGCTGCCTTAAAAACAAATGTCTGTTAACAAGTTCCTTTATTTTCTTCTCTTTGTGTCTGCATCTTAGCTGTGGCAACAAGCTTATTCTCTTTCTTATATACTTTCTGCATATAAAATGATGCAGAAAGTCTCCTCAAGTTTACGAAAAACTCTTCAGATAAACGGAGAGAACGTGACCTTATTGTCCTCGATTGTAGCTACAACTCTGCACAAGCCTGTTAGTCACAGAGATTATGGCTGTGTTTATACAACAACAGTGACTTCACTTAGTTTAAATGCAAAATACACTAACTAACTCTACAGACGTCACATAAAACCACAATATACAATATACAGGCTTCTGAAAATGAAAATACTTGTGTTGCTTCCCAGCACTGGTGAGATCTGCCAATGTTTAAAGCTATAAACATACAAGGGATGTAACATACAGTAACTATTGCCCTAATTTCACCATAACCATAAGGAACTGATACGTTCACATCCTGGAGACAGTTTACAGCCTTTTTAACTCTGTGTTTTACAGCCTTTTGCAATCTTCTCCTCTGTTAATGACTGAATTTTGAACTGAGGTTCCATAAAGTTCATCCTGTCATTTCTCAAAACATGTTGTCAGCTCTCAAATGCAGATGTCATAAAAAGCTTCATGCTGCATTTAAAACAGTCTTATCAGCCCAGACACTCATAGAAATGCCAACATGCTACAAGACAAAAGGAATCAAGGGAAGATGAGATGTTTTGTCTGCATTCCCAGATTGGGATTTAAAGCAACGGATCAGACTGGGAATACAGAGAAAGCCCTCAAAATGTCACATTCTGTGTCATGCCACAGCATGTTGCGTGTAATTCTCCAGGCAGTATTACTGAGTTTAAAAACACTGAACTGCAGATGTTGACAATAGCTGATGAGGGAATGTTCACTACTAGGTTTTCCTTCCCAGAAGTGCTCCGGCCCACGTGTTTGTCCGTCGGAGAGTGTGCAGGGCCTGCAGCTGAAGACTTCCTGCAGCACCAGGAAGCAGCTGCCTGCTCTGGTCGAACAGGTCTTCGCTGCTCCGAACACGTCATGGCTGCTCCTCGTGGTGGAGGAGAGGCTATTGTATGAAAAGCTGCTGAACTTGTAGAACACTATTCATAAGAAGCACAGTCACAAGCTGCTCTGTTTTGCTGCAGTGTTTGTTTTTCTCTCTCTTTGTGTGGAGGTTACTGTAGGGTCTTAAACATAAAGGTCCTGAACCGATGAGGCCATTATGTTTAAAAAGTATTTTTCACTGCAAAAGGATGTCTTGTTTTTTTTGTCTTTCTTTTTTTTCTCAATGAATAACAGTGATTTTATGTATTTTCCCTTTGAATTCAGACATTGTCTCAACGATTGAATCCATGCATTTGCCTCCCACATAAGCTGTCTTTATATATAACTGTCAAGTGAATTTGAATCAGCTTTAAAAAAAAATATTGCAACAAAAAAAGAGCAAATAAGGCTTGCTTCCATGAACTGTTGTAGAGCAAATAAACCAGACCGCAGAAGGTGACAGTATAGGCTAGTCACATATGGCTGTAATAAACAGAGTAGAAGAAGAAGCGCTCGCAAATCAGAACACAAAATCAGGTATTTGCCTCGAAGAAGAAGACACAAACCAAACTTGGACTGTCTAGAACAGAATAATGGAGAATGATCTTCAGGAACTTTGTTCAGTTGAGCAAGTTGTAATCAGTTTTTAATGTCAGCTGGTATTGGCCTTGCTGCCCTGAGCTGATCAGTTAAGTCAAAAACAACCATCAGTGGGCATTAAAACCTTTGCAAAAGTGTGAAGCTTTTTCAGATTTTGCTGTTTCCATTGACCTTTTTTAATGGTTACTTCAAAATGTATATAGGAATATGTTATGGAAGCACAATTCTTTTTTTTTACATTAAACATAGAGGGCCTTAAGATACTCTAATTAGTTGGAAACCCTTGATTACACACAGGTGATGTATTTTAACCTACTATGTGATTGCAAGAAATTGGCTGCAACACTACCATCCTGATGGTTATGTGTATTTCATTTACTTTAATGGGATTTGTTTTCACTTCGACATATTTGACATATTCGTCAAAAGTCTGACTTAAATGTTGTAAAACAACAACAACAAAAAACACATGAAAATCCCCAAAAGAGGGTGAATGTGTGAATATGTAAATCATCTAACCAGAAATTTTGCATAAACAAAATTTAAACATCATTTAAACCAGTGGCATGATTATAATCTCTGCTTTCCCCACCCATTTTCCCTCTCCCAATAGACAGAGATTCAGGAAGTGTAGATAAGGTGAGGGAGGAGCCTGCTGGATTCTCTTTTATGTAAGTTTGTAATGTTTCCTTGTTGTAAAGCGCTCTGAGCTACAAACCTTGTATGAAGGGCATCATGATACAGTTATTTAACCATTTTTTTCCTATTCTGGACTCTATTACAGAGGTCAGAGAACCCAGGCGGGGACACTGTGGACAGTCAGACTTCTGGAGTGTTACAAGGATTTATTTAAACAAGGAACTGAAATCAATACAGAACACAGACTAAACCCTAGGGAGAACTAAAACCAAACCCAATACAAAAAACAAAACAAAACAAAAAAAAAAAAACTACAAAAGTAACAGGGGGAATTCTGAGAAATCACAAAATATAACCAATTACGGCAAACCCTAAAAACACACAAAACGGTGAAATAACCAAAACGCTAAATACACAAAACATCAGATGAAATAACAAAAAGGCATGGAACTCAACATGGGGAATTAAAGACACAAGACAAACTGAAACTACACAAAACGCCATTAAGGTGAGGTTAACAAAATATTCTGAACGCCACTAGGCCAAGTTTTTAAAAAAAACACACTGAACGCCGACAGGCGAGTCCCAACAAAAATGACTGAAAAACTCCAAAACTTAACTGGCAGTCTGTCTGGAGAGGGTCGAGGGAAAGCAGGCAGAAAACGGGTCAGAATCCAGCAGTAGTGAAGCTGGCTAAGGGCAGGATCTGGACGGTGAGAGTGTCACTGAGGCAGGAGGTTCTGGTGGCAGCGGCTAGGAGAAGGTAGGCCAGAGACAGAGTGGGGACAGGCAGGGAACAGTTGCATTGGTTATGGTCTGGCAGAGTGTGACTGAATGAACCGGGCATTTATGGTAGCTGGTGATTGAGTACAGGTGAGCCGATCACCGCAGCTGTCTCCAATCCAGCAATCAGGCTGCAGGCAGAGCTGGGGTGAAGGTGAGGGAGAGAATGAGGGCAATCAGGGCTGAGCGAGAGGGAGAGAGAGGGAGAGGGAGGGAAGAAAGAAAGAAAGAAAGAAAGAAAGAAAGAAAGAAAGAAAGAAAGAAAGAAAGAAAGAAAGAAAGAAAGAAAGAAAGAAAAGGAAGAGGGAGACAGGCAGGGTCTGAAGCGGGCATCATGACATATTTCAAGCCTTTTTTTGTTTCAGTTTTGATGATTATTCCTTATAGTTCATGAAAATCAGAAATCCAGTATCTCAAAAATATTAACATATTTAATTTCGTTATACAGTGGAAACCAGAAGTTTACATACACTGCATAAAAAGACACATTACCATTTTTTTCTCACTGTCTGACAATAAATCAGACTAAACCTTTCCTGTTTTAGATCAGTTAGGATTACCAAAATTATTTCTATTTGCTAAATGCCAAAATAATGAGAGAGAGAATTTTTAGACAATTTTTTATGCTTTTCTTCAAGGTCAAAAGTTTACATACATGTCCTTAGTATTTGGTAACATTGCCTTTAAACTGTATGACATGGTTCAAACGTTTTGGGTATCCTTCCTCAAGCTTCTCACTGTAGTTTGCAGGAATTCTGGCCCATTCCTCCTGACAGAACTGGTGGAACTGAGTCAGATTTGTAGGCCGCCTTGCTCACACACGTCTTTTCTGCTCTGCCCACAAATTTTCTATAGGATTGAGATCAGGGCTTTGTGATGGCTGCTCCAAAAGGTTGACTTTGTTGTTCTAAAGCCACTAAGTCACTAATTTGGGGGTATGTATACGGTTATTATCCATTTGGAAGACCCATTTGCACCCAAGCTTTGACTTCCTGGCTGATGTCTTGAGATGTTGCTTCAATATTTCCACGTAAT
>OMNN01059324.1:0-27802 GCA_900302755.1 Chromis chromis
AGTAAGACAGCACTTTGGGTGGGGCATTGTTGCAGAGTCAAAAGGCATCAGAGTCAAAGTAGCACATTTTTACACTGATGCATTTTTTATCAGGAATTAGTTAAAACTAATGATATAGATTATTTTAAAAACGCTGCATAGCCTATAATCAGTCAACTCCTAATAAATATTTATTTACACAATAACTTTAAACCTGAATATGTTTGTTTTAGCGTGTGTGTGTGTGTTCCCCTAGGCATTTCAGAATAACCTACAGTCACATACTGCTGTCAAAAATGTAGTACTATAGATAACAAGAGAATGCAGATAAATGCCATTCTCTACAATGGCTTCCACTGTGAAAGGCACATAATCGCAGCGGGAAAGAAGTGGTTTCAGTGCACCCAGAGATTGTCTGTAATAAAAGAAGAAACTCTCACAGTCAGCTTAACGGGGTACAAATGGCCTCTTGAAAGAGCTCCTTCAGACTGAAACAGTGACATAAGCTTCCATTCAAACTTCTATTATCCAATTCAATTCCATTTCATCTCTTTTGATTCAGCACAATATTTTATGCCACTGACCTAATAGAAGTGTTTCTAGGCTGGTAGGAGCTCTGGCTGGACTCTGTCAACTGAGTACACACAGGGCTCTTGTAAATGAAATATTTACTGCGTCTGTAACAACTTTTTCATAGCATCCTATAAGGAGTTGTTTCACACCGTGACATGTCTTGTATTCAGACTGGTAGGCATTTGTGTTCTAAATGCATATTTAACATATGATCTGCTTTTCAGAGAAATCGTATGGATAATGTCATTAAATATGTAAATATAAAACCGCACTGTCCAAACTTTCCAACTTCACATAAATTAAGTACAAATGTGATTGGTTGCTGGATGCATAATGCATCTTGGAAATGTAACGTATTTTGTGAATAGAGGACAGCCTGGTGGAAGAACAACAGTGGTGAGCAGTTAAACATCTTTATAGATGCGTGAAAGCAGCAGAGATATGAATCATCAATCCGGTCAAAACTTTCAGAATAAAATCAGACAACAAGGGGAGTTGTGGGTGTCCGGCAGGGAGGGCAGAGGGCAGCCGATGATCTTCTGTGCCGCGTTTACCACCCTCTGCAACCTCTTCCTGTTGGCCTCAGTGCAGCTGGAGTACCACACTGTGACAGCGTAGGTCAGCAGGTTCTCCATTGAGGAGCCATAGAAGGTCACTAGCAGCCGTGTGTTCAGGTGTTCCTTCCTGAGCACCCTGAGGAAGTGTAGCCGCTGCTGGGCCTTCTTGACCAACGCTCATACCAGGATAGGTCTGCAGAGATGTGGACACCAAGGAACTTGAAGGTCTGGACCCTCTACACACTCGCCGTTGATGTATAAGGGGGCGGGGTCAGTATTATTAAGGTAATAATATTTCCATGTTGGCAAACAAATCATTATTTTAGTTTAAGAATGTAGACAAGGGATTTGTCTCCAATGTGCTTGGAAGTTACGAACCCATAGGAAGCAGCTTACTAAAGTAGTACAACAAGTTTGAGCATTTCAATATGACAAACCATGTATTTTAATCGTATGCTAAGTACATCGTTTCACAATACATGTTTGGTCTTTGCAAAGACTGAGAGGAAGGTTACACTGGGACAAGTCCATGCAAATGTTTCAAGTTTAACCACAGTCTACCACATTATAAAATTACACCAAATGTGAAAACAAAAAAAGACACTCTTTTTCCACCCACTACCTGGCATCCATTTATGAGCGAAAATAACAGGGCTTAGTGGAAAACAACAGTGTCTGACAGAGAAAATGACTCATCTATCGCTCCATCCCTCCATCTCTCGCTCTCTGCTTTTCCTCTTCTAGTTACCATCTCCAGCACATCCTGTGCATAAAAACATAGGTGAACTTAAATGAGAAAATAGACATGAATACTCTGTACAACACGCTCTGCCTCTGTGCCCAGAATTGATGGGGCAGACAAAAGTTAAACAAATAACACAGTGTTCTTTTAAAAGTAGAAAATGAACCACAAAGGAAAAGGGGTGAACTTAAAGAGAGAAGAACAGATGTGTTAGTCATGTCCAAGGTCTATGTAGCTGTGGCTGCTTGCTTTCACCATCAACTGATTTATTTTGACATCAATAATAGATAGTAGAGGAACTACTGGGAGAGTCTAACTGAGATAAGATTCATGTTCCTCTCTCTTATGTGAGTCTTAGAGCCAACAGTGGAGGCCGGACTGCTGCTCAAGTTCAAATGCACTTTGAACTAGGCAAGACCTGTATTTGCAAGGCGAATACGTATTTGGCAATTTGAAAAAAATGGCAAATACGACAACCTGGCAAATTGTAGGCCTTTACATGAGGTGTTTTTAATGTCTGTATATGGTTTTTGAGTAAAAATGCAGGAAAAACAGAAGACTAACCTTGACCTTGAGCAAAGGTCAAGGTCAAGGTCACACAATGAAAGAAAACATTAAATGCTGTTCAATGATACCGGTATGAGCACTGTATCTCAATTTGTTGCCAAGTTATAGGGAAAAATGTACTTTTTTGTATTTTTTGTGACGTCATGAACTTTGACCCCTATCGATCTTTTTACTGGTAGGTCGTACAGCTTTGGTCCAAGCAAATAAAATACTCCCCTTGAGATGAGCTGTTCAGAAATGTAAGCATCAAACTTGTACGATAATTATTTGTAGAGATATGGAAATTTTTGGTTTTTGACACTTGACGTGACCTTGACCTTTTGGCTATAAGAAAGGTCGACTGCACATCCTTGACATTGCCCCTATAAGATGGCATTACTGTCATTGATGCAGCATTAATAGCCTAGGAGGAGTTCCAGGACAAAGGAAGTTGCGGAAGAAAAATAATAAGAACTCCAACGAAAACAATGCATTTGGCAATTTTTTCAAATTGCCAAATACAATTTTGAAGAATGATATATGTAGAAAATAAAAACACATAAGTTCATCGCCAAAAAATGGTATTGAAGATGGGCAGAGGGTTAGGCTACTCTGCTCAACCTAGCAAGGACGATAAAGCTTGAGCTCCAGTTCCTCCCCTATGTCATGGGTAGGGCTAAATGGAAGTTGTGGAAGAAAAATAATAGGAACTCCTACAATTACAATGTATTTGGCAAATTTTCAAATTGCCAAATACAATTAATATAGAAAAGATATAAGAGAAAGCAAAAAACATCATATCAAAAATTATATTAAATATAATATAATTATTGTGTTAACTGAACAAGAAAGGTGGAAAAAGTGCACAGTGCATGATTCCCACAGTTTCCTTGTAGTTTATTTATCTTTAAAAACTTAAAAATAGGCTTAGAACGATGATGAAGAAGGATTTTGTGAGTAACTCAAACCTAATCACCTCCTGACATTAACACAAACAACAGAGACCTGCCCAACACACACTGCAGCACATTAACATTAGAAAACTTCAACCAATTCTGCTGAGGCAAAGAATAGAACTTGTTTTGAAACAAAGCAGACAACACAGACTAAGTCCCTACAGAGATGTGGATAATCATGGTTCAATGTTTTTCCACTGCTGGGGACACAAACATGAACGTGTCACAGCACCCCTGCCTAAATGCTTCTGGCTGAATACAACTGACATCGACACAGATTTTAGACCTACAGAATGTTACGTGTCTCATCTGAGAATAGAAGACATTAAAGGCAGCTTATCGGAAACTCTATACCCATACCTGGTATTTCTAATCATAATATAGTAATACTGGAGTAACAGAAAGTGAGTAGACTGAAAGAAGGATGTGTGTGGGCACAAGTGTTTGGAAGTGTGCATGTCAAGGATACTTGCGAGGTGTTTGTTTATCCTGATACACCACTTAGATTAGAGGAGTTCCAGATTGCAAACAGCAGGACATCACTCAATACTTGTGTATGTGTGTGTGTGTGTGTGCGCGCGTGTGTGTGTGTGTGTGTGTGTGTGTGTGTGTGTTTACAAGCGCATGTACTGTATGTGTGAGAGGCCTGTGCAGAGTAAGCTGTTTGGCAACAAGACTCCAGCCTGGGCTGTTTTGATAACTAACTCGATAACTTTGTTCATGTCAGCAACCCTGCCTGTTGCCCTACTAACATGCACTTTCTCAGTTTCAAAGTGAGAAAGACAGACAGAGCAAGAGGATTCATTAAAACACTGTAAAATAGACATGCAATTAAGGTGAACATTATACTAGAGAGGTAAGAACAAAGAGGGCTAAAAGAACGTGTGGGGTTGAGAGAAAACCCAGTGAAAGTCTTTTGTCTTTCAACAGAAGATAACTTTGACATTAATGTTCCTTGTACCTTCAGGCCTTGCTTATACTCACTGACAGATGTGCAGACAGACAACTGCAGATGATGATGATGCGTAGCTGTTGTTAGGTGAGCTCATGTTTTTTTAAATACCCATGTAGGCTACATCAATGAAAACGTAAATTACAGAGACACACTGTTGCTTTTTAATCTCTTCTGCTCTGGTCACAGTGTAAGGGGAAAACTGTTTTTTAAAGACTGGTCACACAACTTTAAATTGGTTGATTCATTCATTGGCTCTTCTGTGTGTTAATTGAATGGACAAAATATTAGGAACACCTTTAAATGTAATGCAGTCCATTACATCGCCACAACCCACTGCTGCATGATATTTAATGCTTACACAAACTGAAAATGGAGAAGCTTTGTAACAGTAGAGTTTATGGCAGAGCGGTTGTATTGGACTGTATGAGATTCCACTGGGGTACCTAATAAAGTGGCCCGTGAGTGTAGTTTGTAAATAACCCACAAATTTGACTCCTATTTTGACTCCAACACCTTTTAGTCTTTTACTTACTATATAATTGGGTATCTCAATCACAATCACACTGCCTACAAATGCAGTACCACACTAAAACAAGTAGCACCTTCTCTGCTTTTATTGTGACAGGATTGTTACTCTGGTTCTCAATATTTTACATTTGTGTTACAAATTGTTAAAAGATGCTTGTTTTAAGTCCTGGACGCCTGAATTTATTTACAATGATAGAAAAAAAATTATTATTTGTGTTTTTGCTTTCAAGCTGATGCTATATTAAGTGGAGATTGTTAATTTGTCTATAGCACATAGAATATATAAAAGGTATGATGCAACAGGCATTAATGGTTAAAAAAAAAATAGTTGATGCCACAAATGCTACTCCGACCGGTCCTACGGGAAACCAGTGCTTGCAAAAGGTTCCTAGGTACATATTGAATATGCACAAACCGGCATTGGGGGAATGCATACGCTATCTCGGCTGAAGTCTGAATGCAAGTGGTATGATGCGAACAATAGGCGATAAGGGGTTAAGTCCTGCTTCACTACGTATAAAAAGTCTAATGCATCAATGGTAACTAGAATTTCGTTTGATTTTCACATGGAATTCCTGCTACTGAGGAAGTTGCTCCTTTTTTTTTCCATGGATGTCATTGAAGCTCTGCTATCTGAACTGCTTTCATGGATTATTTTTCTTGGCATTTCTGCTGTACTTGAAAGCTGACAAAGAAGAGGAGGAAAAAGGCAAAACTCATTACATTACAAACAATGACACACCCTTCAAGCCACCACAGAGCCTCAACAACTAAAGCTTTCACATTTTAAAACACCATCAGAAGTATAAGCAGCTGTCAAAGTAGGATTTATGAATCAACTCAAACTAAGTGTACATCTGTCAGTCATGACAACTGTTTTTCAAACAGGCAGTCTGAATTACCACATGTAAAAGCTGAATCTGATTCAGAGTGACAGCCTCAGCTCTGTGGTGACGAGCACAACAAGTGGGATAAGGGCAGGATCTGGCCAAGCAAAGAGCCAGGGTGCAGACGTTTAGTTGTGCTTTCATTTGTTTTCTTCTGCAAATGTGCCTCTAGAAATGAAGAACTGTGTGTGTGTGTTTACACTTGCATGTGCATTAAACAAAGAAGCTGAATACTCCATGTGTCCCAAAAAAGCATGAGGTCTTCAACAAAGCATTACACGCACACAGAACTGCAGAATACAAAAACCACAACCACCCGACAGCAGAGGGAGACCAGAGTTGGGAGAAAAAAAGATGAGGTACTGAAGGAGCAAAAACCATTATCTCTGTTTAGGGTTGTTGTGGCTGTTGTTTGTTGCTTGGTTTTTCCTCTCTGGGTAAACAACCATACTTCATCGGAAAGCAAAACCACTTTCCCCTGCTTTCAACGGCTGTGTATGCACACACACACATGCACACAGAAAGATGTTTATTTGATTGTAGCTGTATGTTGCCTTTAGCGGACACATAAAACATCAATCCTGATGTGTGGGACAGCTAAATGAGTCAGCTGATTTAGATTTAAGGTCACGAAAAAGAAGGTACATATAGTAGATGTTGACTTTTTGTCTACAGAAAAGGGCAACATGCACATAACATTTACATTTAGTATTCATTTTCAGTTTGAATCAATAGATTCCCTACATTTATCAGTGCATGGAATGCAATTAAATGAAAAAAGAAGTCTCTTAGAACCTCAAAATGTCATCACAGAATCTGCAGGTAAGGATTTCTGCTGGCGTCAAAGTGAGTGTACTTTCAATCAGAAAGAGTTTGCCAAACTTTGATCTGCATGGGAGGTGTGTCTAGAAAAAGCCCTTGCTGTCCAGAAAGAACATTAGAGCAAAACTATAGCAGGGTTCTCCCAGCTTGAACATAGTAAGGGGAGAGAGAAACAATGTAGGCCGACGTAGCCGTGGTTCGGGAGACGGAAAAGGAGCCAACAGAAAGGAATGGTGAGGACATGCTAACGCTGTCGGACTCCGACGATGAACACCCTGAGGAGCATGATCGAAGTGCCAAGCAGGAGATGGAGCAGTATTTTGTGGACTCTAGTAAAATCATCCGTCCGTCCGTACCCCAACCCCCCACCACGCGCGCCGCTGCCACCGCACAAGCCAAATATTCAGATATTCGTCATTAATTGGACCCGAATATCCCGAGCACAGAAATTGCTGGACCAGCCCTAGATAGCCAGCGTCATTAAGGTGACTAGCCGGAGAAAATCGCCGGTCGACAGCCCTTTGGGAGAACCCTGTATAGTTTTGCCAATAACACACATGCAACCATACATGCCAGTGTCAGAGACTGGTGGACAACTGTGCAAAACACCTACAAGAAGTTATTTATGTTAAATGGGATAATACTGTCTGCGGCCAAGGATGCACTTACTTTATCCACACAAGAATATTATATCTATTTATATTGACAAAACAGACATTTTCCCCCCTTTTTTTTTAAGTAAATGTGTTCTTCAAGTAAACAATCTTTATCTGTAGGCACTGTTTCAAAGATGGTAGAATGTTAGCTTTTCTAAATCTGTCAAAAATGCCTACAAAGTTACCAGTTGAAGATGTGAGTTAGTGAGTGTTGGTGTTAATGACCCACAACATGGATATTACAGGTGATTTTCAGTGGTCTGAAATCTGGACAAATGACTGCAAACAAGATTTAGCAGCGTACAAGTAAATGTAAGAGGAATCAGGGAAGAAATGTAGAATCAGTCTTCCCTTGCTAGAGTACATAATGTTGCAGTAATAGTGTTAGGGGACGGGGTCATGCAAAGTGTGCTTCCTGAAGCCTGAAGACTAACATACAGTCTACAGTTAACAGTCTAACTTTCACAATTCAAAATTACATTCACATTCAGTCTTTTCACATTTTTTACCAATTATTTTATGTATAATGTGTTTAGAAACAAACCTCTGAATGTTCTTTTACACAGACATGAACATGCATGGTGACAACAACCCTGGATTTCATTCCTGTCAGGGATGATCACACCGATTGAACAAAAACTTGCTTTCAATGCGAGCAATCTCAGAGAATACTATATCATTTTGACACATTCAGCCAAAGATGAAAATAAACACTTATAAGCCAGCACAGACAGCAAGCTAATCCATCTGAACATCAACACATAAGGTATCTAGTGTTTTCTCAAACTACAGGAAACTTTTGATTCAGTGACCAAAGTGTAGAAAGAACATCAGCTATGTTACAAGGTATTCAAGGAATGACAGTGTTATGTAAGTGTTGCTGAAGCCAGTGAGAGCTGCCATCAGGGAGGCCAGATAAAAAGAACTATGTGGGTCCTTCAATTGTTTTCCTTTTTGAATTTCAGTTTATTACATTTTTGGCCATGTTTCCACAATAAAGTAGTTAAAGACCATCTTCCATTATAAAATCAAGTTTTGAATTTGACAACATGTCTACATGCAATGCTCAAGACTAACTTTTTCACTGATAGCATCTGAGAAAGTTGTCACACCAGCACACGTTTGATTGGACCTTCCCTCCCCACTCATTTTTTTTTTTTGGTACAGTATGGCGTACTATTTTTTAGTCTTGCATGCTGACAATTAACTTTTTTAATTTGCATATACCGAGTATTGCATAGATGTACAGGTTAACAATGACTTGATAAGTACAAAATATTTGAATCAGAAAATATGACATTTTGTCAGCAGTCTTTTCCTGTCTGATATCACTGCTATAAACTTTGCCAAGACATGACACCTCACTTGCTGAAGATCTACTTATCAATATACACTACAATTTACCAGTGTTTCATAAAACATACTAGATACTGCTAGGTGGCTGCAGTTCACTCTTTGGACAGTCAGACTTTCCTACAGCAAACTTAAGAAACCAATCCCGGCATCTTGTGGATGGGGCTTTCCAAATCATTATTCCAATAATACAACTTGCCATTGTGTAGTGCAGAGTAGTTTTACTGTTTTTTAATAGAGTTCAAGGTAAGCTGGTGTGCTCAGGCTGCAAATGAGCAATGGAGGATGGGTGTAGATAGAGGTAGGAACCAATTTGCATATTCATAGTCACATGCAATATAGAGATGCACGATTATATTGACACTATCCTCGTTATCAGCCAATAAAGGCTTTAAAATGAAATATTGGCATCACCCTAATGTAAGAACTGACAGTCGGAAAACACCTGTCAGGCTAAAAATTAACAGCTGAAAGTGAAAATATTGCATAAAAGTTGACCTGGTGTGTTTCACCCGTAATTTGAAGCGGTTTTCTTATTTTGTCCAGTAAATGTGCACATTTTTTATTTTTTTTGCAACCGCGGTGGGAAACAGGCAACAGGCAAGCTCCGCCTCGTGGACCTTATAAACATCTTTATAAAGATAAACATAGATATTATCATCAACTTATTGCATTTGTTTAACTGCTTGATCGATGCAAGCGTAGTTGTTTTACGGTGACGCAATGGCGTGGCTCCAACTTGGCTCCTGGCCAGTGGAAAAGCAAACCGGTTCTTAGGAGGAACGGGGTTTGAACCAACTAAGCACCGAACTAGCACCAGCATCTAACTAGCACCTGGTTCTTCTTGGTGGAAAAGCCCTATTTGAAGTTAGGTGGTGCAGTGGTATCCGTAAAAATTGGTTGGAAAACATGGGCATATCGGATATTAGCAAAAATCCAATATCATGCATGCCTAGTGCACACTAAAGGCAGCACAAGTGTAGTGTTACATCTAACCTATGAAGAGATTATTTTAATGGCAAAAAAATCTAAATATGTAATTTTGAAGAACAATGGTTTACAGAGGTTTAATCAATGCCACGAGAGAAACTTAAAATTTCATTCATCAACATCATGAACATACTGTATGTATTACACTTGCACATTATATCCAAAACACTCGTAAGTTTTGCAGCTGAAAGAAAATTGTCTCCCCAGTGCTTCCATTTGGCAATCCCATAATGCAGCACAACTGAGCAACTCCATGCATATAGATGTTTTGATAAATAGCCTACAGTAAACAGCAGGCCCGGAACGGCCAGATTTTCAAATGAGTACTTCACTTGTGATATAAATATACAGTGAGGGTGTAAAATGATGAGCATGTCTGGCCACTTTCAGTACAACTTAGGAAATACTATTTTTATATTCTCTTCTAATCATAATTGCAATCGTGTTTTTAGCATTAAATCTGATGTCAGAACCATTTGAGATGCATATGCTAAACATAGCAGCTGTTGCAAAGCAGCACCACAGAGAAAGATATAACTAATTCATCTGCACACAATAAATGGTTAATCATGACAACACTGAAAGCACAACCTGTTTTACATGCAACTCTACAGACAAGACATCCATACAGACATAAGTCCCAACACTTGCCTCACCACATTACAAACAAATGTACTGTCATGCTAAGTTTCCTGATTGATCTCAACAAACACCTTGGAGGCATCCTAGCATAATATGAACACGGTGAAACAGTAGCAGTAATAATGGACATTAATTTGCTAAAAAAAAAAAAAATTCTCTCATTTCAAAGACACTAGCAGTTCTGCACATGTACATGAAGTCTTTACAAAAATGCTAAAAACCATATTTTAGAGCCAAAAGCTATAATAACAGAAAGAACTATGAGACTATGACGTGTTGTCCTGTTGGAAAGCTTCACCAAATCTAATCAAATCATGACATTTTATCAAATTCACTTTATTGCACACATCTGATATAAAGATTTGTCAAAAATATAGTTTGCTGTAACCACATTCGTATTAAACCCAAAAATTCTACGCTCCTTGTTGCAACCAAGAAGCCATGAGTGACAGCAACGACAAGAGTGACAAGACTAACTTGTGACTGTTGGGCTGAGGTGGGCTGAACTGCAGGCTGTGTTTACACAGAGTGGATAGAAGGATGTGAGCAAATTTAAAATGTTTAGAGTAAAATATCTGTTGTATGTACAGCCACAATTTATTGAAGCATTAGTAACACCTGTGGGCAATTGGAAAAATGTTGAACGTGTCATCAAAGAAATTCAGCTTTTGTTTTTTTCTTATTTATAATTTATGAGTTCTCTCTACTCCTAGCAATCGCTGTACTATTTTTGAAGAAACTTTATGTAAAAGTAAAAATGTGACAGGTGTAAAAAATGGCCAGAGAGTGCTTGGAGTTTAAAGGGTTAAATCTGTCTGTAAGTGTTCCTTGCTACAGGTTTCATAAGACACCCTGGATCGTCTACTGTCAGAATAACTCTATCTGATGTCACACAAACTTGTTTCTATTATTTGCCTCATTCTGGTGCAAACTATTTCCTTTCCTGTCTAAGGTGAATTAAAATACCTCACTTCCATGCTGCCCCTGGCTCCCAGCCAGCTGAGGGGCCTCTCAGGCTGGATGATGGGGGCTGAAAGCCTCTACCTGGCTAGTGTCACTGGGTTTCCTTCTAAAGATCCTTTTTCTGGTGCTTTAGGAAAAGCAATACGGGCATAGCAATATTGTTAGACCTTGAATGACAACATTTAATGCTTGCTGTAGATGTAAAATGTCTTGTAAATAAAGAACCATTTGTAAAATAATCAAGGATGTAAATTAATCTGGATAATACATCCACTCAGAAATGTGTTAATCCTTCCAGGTGATGTTCTGCCAGGCGTCTCGACTCCCTGCTCGCTTTAGGACTTTTGGTCTTCATTCTCGTTTCCAGCAAGTGAAAAACATGTTCAGCTGGACTGAGGTCAGGCGACCTAACTTGACCAGTCAAAAACATTCCACTTTGGCCGCAATACAAAAAACACGTAGGTTGTTTTTGCTGTGTTGAATATCAATGTCCTGCTGTATTCTCCTAAAATTCAGAACAACACATAATTAAAGGACTATCCTTGCCGACACTGTTCATCCAAGAAGATTTAAACATTGTTTGACATAGTATCACTTCTTTGAAATTTTGCTACACCAAAAAGCCAAAACAATGTGTTAACACAGCCTGTATATATATATACATAAAAAGTCATACATTCCTCATTCCAGCTGACTATAACTAACTTAGAAAACTGAAGAAAGTCATGCTACTGTTTTACACTCAACCGGGTGTTTCAAAGGGTAACAGCACTGTCTCCTGGCATGAAGGAGTAGATGAAGAGTCAATTTAATGACTTTTTTTCCCTTTCCACATCATTGTAATGCTCACAGTCTCTTCACAATATCCAGTCTTGCTTGTCAGTTTAACAAACTATTATTTGTTTCAGTGCTTCTTTAAATAACAAATAGTCAAAAAATGTGTGTTGATGCCACAAAAGCCGATGACCTTCAGCTCTAATTATAACGTGAATTACAAATGGAGGTTTTGGATAGAAATGGCAGCTGTCTCCTTAGGCAAACAAGGAAGATGATGAAATGCTGGAAACGAGCTGCTCAGGCTCTCCTCATCATCTCTTTTCCCCTCTCAAAGCCAGTTTTACTCCTTTGCACAACTAATTTACTTCTTAATGCATGAAGAAATAGTATTAGAAACAATTTATCAACTTTGTGAAAATGCAGTGATCAATAGCAAGGTAACCACATGAACTTTCTACATGAGGCCATGTCCACTGAGCAGAAATAAAAGACACATGCAAGGCAGTACAAGCTGACCAAAAGGACACAAGTGAAAACACATTACAAACCCACTGAAGAAGCAAATCTGCAAAACCAATTGAGAGAAAAATATTAGATGGAGAAAAACAGTGATAGATGGAAGTGGCAGGAGGTGACTGGAGGAAAACCAGGGAGTGAAACTGTAGATAGTGTGGAGAACTGTGTGGTTACTGTGAAACAGCTGTGTCAGCTTTCAGCATACACACTGGACACCTCACACACACACACAGCATGGACACGTATGCATTCCCTGTTATAAACAAGTTATGCATGTAAAGTGAACTGGACACACACACACACAAAAACATTGCAGTTTTGTTTTGACAGGTCCGATATTAAAATGTCACACAGACACAAGCAGAGGAAACATCCCGCAAAGACACAGACAGACTGCACAATATATTCAACCATCCATCCAGATCAGACTAAATACTGAGAATGTGCCATGTAAACAATGAACGGCAGGTGGATGAGCAAAAGTGATTGAGCCAGCTCGGTAAACAGGCCATCTGCACAGCTCAGGTCTAATTTTGGAAAGCCGTAGAGAGAATGGAAATGACTGGTTTTGTCACCAGTGGCTGAGAACAGGTCAGTACAGCAGAGATGTGTCCTGACATAAATACTAGGTGGAAGAAAGCAGCACTATGTTACACTGATTTACTGGATTGAAATATTTTAGCTACAGTTTTCATAAAAATAACTAAATATTACAGCAAGCATAGTGCTAACATCAATACAATAGTCCACTCAAAGTTCCAGAACTTTATTGCCAAGCAACCGGAAAGGTTGTGTTCTCTATCAACAGTTTTCACATGTGCCTACTCATGTTTTGATCCTTTGCACTGCATCACAGTTTAGACCAACAAACTATTTGGGCAATTTTTACCTCCACCAAGCGCGGAGCGGAGATTATGTTTTTGCCAGCGTTTATCTGTTTGTTTGTTTGTCAGCAAGATAACTTGAAAAGGTTATGAACGGATTTTCATGAAATTTTCAGGAAATGTTGATAATGGGCCAAGGAACAAATTTTGGTTTGAGGGCGATAACCGTGGCTCTCCGTGACAGTGGGTTTGACGGTGCTTTAGCCAAGTGCCGTAAAATAGTCGGACATTTCAAACACAGTCCTGCAAACACAGCAGAGCTAAAAGTTCAGCAAGCCTCGCATGGGATAGCAGAAGAGTCACTCGTCCAGGATGTACCCACGTGCTGGAACTCAACTCTAGAAATGATAAAGCTGGTCCAACGCAACAAGAGCCCACTGAAGACAACACTGACACAGCAAAAGCACAACTTAGCCATGCTAACCTCCGCAGACCATGACAGGCTGGCACACCTTGAAACACTGCTGGAGCCATGCAGGTAAGATGATTTACCTATCCACTCCAATTTTATTACATTCTTCTCATTAATACAGTCGTATAATAGGCACATTGTTCTTGTATTTAGAAATAATTTAGGCCCATAAATGTGAGTTACCTGGTTGAAAAGTGCAGTCTGCAATTATGTTGCTCTGTAGGTATGTTACAGAGCTCCTGGGTGGTGACAAATATGCGTCCTGCTCTGTGGTACTGCCCCACCTCTTGCGTACAATGGAGGTCTCAGATGATGACCCTGCCTACATAGTGCACTTCAAGCCTGCATTTACAGAGGACCTCACCAGATGAAAAGAGAACACAAACCTGTCATGACTAAAGGTAGCAGCAGCTCTAGACCCCAGATTCAACCTCAGGTGCCTGCCCAGAGCAGAAAGACAGAATGAACTGGCATATAACCCCTCACCCAGATCAATGTGTAAACACATTCAGCACAGTTATGTTCTGTAGAATATTGTGCAATGTTCATACTAAATGGTGGAAAGCCACACATCTCGGTAGCATTTAAAATATAATTTGGTTATTTAAGAATGTGACTAACAGTTTCAAATGGCTCTTAAATACACCTAATCTATATTTTTAGATTTATCTTTTCAATTAAATTGTCTTTCAGTGTTCTCTTACTTTAAAACTACTTCCGTTGAGTCAACAGGAAAATGATTCTCATGGCCTTCAAGTTGCATCATTTTCCCAAATGATTCAGGAGAGTAAAGCAGTGTACAGTGGGCATATGTTAGAGAGAGAGGGATTACGTATGAGTGTGTGTGGCAGTGTTTTTTCTACTACTATAAACTCTGGGGCATACACTACAAGCCTCGATCAGTGCAGCACTAAAACAAATCTGACCCGAGCAGACTTCTTCTCCTGCCAACAGCAAAAAGTCTTAAAACGGTACACAATGCAGCACACAGCATGAGGAAAAATAGCAACGGGACAGAGCAACACAGAAAATCCATAACAAGGGAAAAACACAGTATGCAAAATAAAGGACAGAGACAGGGAGGGAATGGGGCAGAGAGAGAGAATAACAAACGTAAAAAGCTGCTGATGGAGGAGAAGAAGAAGAAGGGCAATAACAACAGAAGGAAATGAGACGGAGACAGGCTGTAAGAAGAAGGAGACAGAACATTTTTAAGAGCAAATTAAGACTACCCGGAATCCGATTTAAGAATTTTTGTAACCAAACCAAAATCACTAAAAGAAAAAGCAGGGAAAGCTGCACTGCATTAAGCCCAGTGGACAAGCATGAAAACAGAACGCTCTGACTGCGTGAGGAAGTAATAAAGATAACGTTACCATAGGAAATAAAACTAATACATCTACATGTCTTTTTCTCATGCTTGTGAAAATTCTGTCTTATTTAATTTGCCTTTCCAAATCACTATCTATGCATGCTACAGTTTCTATTATTTTATCAAGATGAAACTGAAAACAAATTCCAATATCTATGAAAAGATAGGTGAGATTTTTAGAAGCATAGTATGACACATTATGTATAATCATTGTTTCAGAGAGAAATGACATAATCAGTATTATTCAATGATAATATAATTAATTTTAATGACTTTAACATCACCTTAGCTGTAGATTTACTGAATATGAGGGAGGTAACTGAGCTGACCCTCTCGGTAAAACTGTGCATAATGTACGCTGTATGTACAGAGTGTAATTCACACTGAAACAGAGTCATCATGGATCCAAAGAACATCCATATCAAACCTGTAAAGCTTGGTTTTCATGCATTACTGTGTTCCCTGATACCGCAAAAAGAAAAAAGAAAAAAACATGACACTCTAAACACAAGCAGAGCACGCAGATGGACATAAATAAATATACAGCCACTGCTTAGTGCGCTGTAATAGATGGACAAATGCAAAAGACAAGCACAGTGAAAAAAGACAAGAAAGAAAGGGGAAATAAAGAAGCCAAATCAGAAGAGACAAAGAGGGAACACTCCGGTACTACAAATGTACAAGTATCACCAAGTGAGAACAGATAGTAAGCAATATTAAAGTGTCAGGTCAAAGTTACATTCAATTATAGCAAAGGGACTTCTTCAACCCTATATTCCTATTTATCGTTTCCTGAAGTAGCTTTAAAGTTACAACAATCATTTATCATGATCACACATTTGCTCCAGGACGTAATTTATAATATAGACTAGAAATTCAAATTCCACTTTCATGGTTTTAATGTGACATTAAATTATTGACTCAATGGTAAAAGAGACTAGATGCAGCATTTTATCAATGTGACACACATTTTGCATCTGTGGAAACTTAGAAATCTCCACTAGTCTTGGTTTCTATGGTTTATTAGTTTACTATCTGCAATGTTGGACACACTGAGGTCCAACAGATTAGAAGAGAAAAAATATATCAAAGCTAAATCTGAGACATAAGTACTATCCAGCTCTGTTTGAGTTGAATAGATTTACTGGGAGGATGCAAAGACCAGGTTTCAGAATGCCATTTCTAAAACTTTCCAAGACATTTGTAACTCTCCAGACTGCCATCCTTTGGTCACATTTTAGGGAGACAAAGAGAGTGTGTGTAGGAAGGAGAGAATTAAATTGCAGTAGTTCAAAGCTACAACATGCTTCACCCTGTCCTCTTGGCACCGGCCTGCTGTTGTGAAGTTCCACGTGATCCATGGTGTGTATGTACACGTGTCAAAAAGATGCAGGCCGGATAACGGAGGAAGACAGACAAAGACAGTGAGGCATTCAATATTTTCGCCAATAGTAATGAAGGGTATTGACTATAACCGAATTTAGAACGTGTGTGCGTGCATGCATGCATGTAGCAGGGTACCCGGTCATTCACTGCACATTTGGATGACTAATTGTCCCACAAACAGGATAAGATGGGTGGAGCCTTCTGTGGGGGGCCTGTTGAGCTACAACCAATCGCTCTACGTGGGCTTGTCTCTCCCTCTCTGTGCTACAGTAGCATCAGGAAAGTGAAAATAAGGAATGGAGGGCGGAAAAGAAGGTTGAGAAGGAGGGTAAGCAGCTCACTGAGAGCCCCTTACAGTGGGCCTCCGAAGACAGACACAGACAAAGTGAGCAAGAAGGCAGACAGAAGCTGAATCTCATTTCAAGCTGTTTGGAGTTTTCTCCTAAAACCAAGGCAATTCTCTGCAATAGTCAACCGAATGTTAACACCCTCTTTATGGAGAACATTATTAGACAATGGAAGTCACCTCAGAACTTTGTTCTACACCCATTTTCAAGTGTTTGAAAGTTTAAAGTTTTTTCCCAATAATAGCACATGTGAGACAAATGTATCATTATTTGTATTTAAAAAAGCCACCAGAGTCCCTTATGTTCATTCTAGGCACACAGGAGTAGAAGTCTATTAACATATTATCAGGGATGCAAAGTCTTTCACCTTAAATTACCTGTAACAATAATCTGTTCTCTGCCGTATCAAAATAATCTTTATACTTGATCTACATAATGAAGTGACTTGGTCAATGTAGATAACGTTAGTCCAGCTGCTGGAAACAGCTGCTCAGCTGGAACACATGTACACAAATACATTTGCAGCAACTTCAGCAGTCCAAGAAATCTGTCAGAGTTTACTGCTACCTCTAAAATGTATTTATACTCAGAGCAGAGCGTTGCCGATACATTTCATCATTTTAATGATGATTTTCTTGGGAAGCATGTAGGAGTCATGCAGCTCCTGAAAGTTAGCAGTGTTACTGCTACAGCTGCTCTCTGCTGACAGACACTGAGCTTCCAGATTGTGTTTAGCGTTAGCATGAGCCACAGGTAGCTAGGTAAGCCTAACAGCCACCAAACACCATTTTCACAACTTGAAAGTGTAGAATTTATGAACACGACAGTTAGCAGTTACACAGCAGGGAGTAGCACTCGTTTTATGGATCTTTACAATCACCAAACACGCCTGTAACTCCATCTCAGTAAACAGGAAGGGGGTCCACCTGCTGGAGCAAGCAGATACTATCGCAAATCTACAAGACATGTCCATCATCTTCTGCCTTATCTGTTAATATACTTTTATTTATTGAATTATTAATGGTTATTATTCCAATAACAATTAATCATCAACATTTCTACATATTATCAGATATCTCAGATAAAGCTGTATTTCCGGCCACCTGATAAATGTAATTTTTAGCTCTGATTTGTTCCCGACCATCTCCTGGGAGAATCTCTAGTAACCTAATGCTCCACTTCAGAGCCGCAACAAATTATTGATTCGTTTGAATATTGGGTTTCTTTACTCATCTTTGAGAGCAAACAGATTAGCTGTGGGTTAACCAGTGTGGTTCTTGCTGCTACCGGAAACAAGGTTGATGTGAGGTTTGAGACAAAACCTAAACTCTGACGTTGCAGGCCATAAAATGAAAACAGTGATGAAAGATAGAAAAACAAAAAAGACACTGAGCTTAGAGGAGCCTAAGGAGGGCCTCGTCACTCTGACCAATCCCTATGCTTCTACGCTTAGTCATTCTGTTCTTCTGTTAACATAAGTACTGTATCAGTTTTAAGTCCTAATTACAATACAAAAAAGCTGGACAAACATAGTGTTAAGAGTAGTCTGTCGCTCTATTTGTCTCTTTTCTTAGATCGCCCACAGAGTAAGTTCTGTTATACATACTCTCACGCATACACGTATTCCTCCGTTTTATGAGTGGCTACAGTAATGAGCCAGTTGTGTTTTTAGTGTGGCAGTAAAACACGTCCAAGTGAACTTTCACATCAGTCTAATTAAAAAGCCTAAGTTTAAATCAATGGAAAGTGAGTCTAATCGTCCCTACAGAAGGCAGTGATGGTTACAAAAGGCTTCTGGCTGCTTAAGGAAATACTTTTAGAGTAGAGTTTGATAGTTTGGTTCTAATTAAGCCAAATGAAAGTCAGTGAACAAGCTGTGCATTTCAGGAAACAAGCAGACTTTGATTCATTCTTGTTCGGGGCCTGTGCTTGTGTGACATGGGAAATGTAGGAGGTTCTGCTTGTTTCAACTGGAAGGCTTCTTTCAGGCTTTAAATATTCCATCATAATGGAACAACACAGCTCGCGAGAGTAACATTTGACTGAGTTGCTTTTGACAACCTGTGGCCAAATTTCTCATTGCACCTCTCTCACCTGGAGGCCAAGGTGACAATAACATGGTTATCCTCGTAGTTTCAATCGTAGCATCTGGACTGGCTGGAGTGTCATCAAAGACGTCATCCAGTGACTTTCACAGAACCATTCAGAAAACTCTTCTTTGAACCTCTCCTGCAGCACAGTTGGGAAGTAGGAAGACTTGATCAGCAACAGGCTAAATCTATGGCTAACAGACTGCTTTACTGCTCATTTAAAAAACATAAGCACATGTTTCAGCCCCATCAGCATTCAAAACGTTGAATAATGAGACTCTAAAGACATTATTTGTGTGCTAGCAATGTGGGGCTTGACTCTCTAACAGCCTATGCCGGTACACTGTCCACCGCAAAAAAGGAAACTCACTTTCAATAATTTAGGTAAACATATCTTGTTGCATGTCTTTACTTACTTTCAGCATGTTGTCTAAGCTTATGAAGTCCTTTTTTCTGTATTTACAGAGGCAAAGATTTGCCCATTGCAATAAGATATGTTCCTTGTATCAGGTCTTTGCTGTGCTGCGTCCGTTTACTATTTTAGGCCTTGGCATATGTTTTGTCACCTCAACACCAATCCAGATCTGATGGCTGAGTTACCTCTGCAAAGACAGGCTGATGATTTTAGTCTCCTGTCAAGCATTTAAAGCTGTTACATTAAAGCCAGCATGACCCTGCTGAAGAAAAGGTGGGCCTGTGTTTCATCTGAAGGCAGTGTGACAGGTAAATGGATGCTGATGAACATTGAATGAAAGGCTGACGAGTTTTAGGTCTGTGCCTGGAGGGATAGCTTTTTTCACCGTGGCAAATATTCCACATATTAAGTAGACTTAAGCAACTTCAGTTTGTATTGATCGAGCTTGATTGATTATGGAAAGGACTAGGAAATAAGAATTCCGTGTGTGTTAATCTTTCACTTTCCCTGGGTACATCACATGGATTAGTGCAACCATAGAGTGGGTAATAAATGTTTGTTTAATGCTACACATATAGTACACACTGGCTTATCTTACATTTAACCCATCCAACCCTGCATTATTGAAAACCAAGTCAAATAAAAACAGTTCCTGAAGAAGCATTTCAGAATCACACTCATGATGAATTTCAACCAACAGAAAGGCACTTTGCTATATTTTGATAGGGACTATTATCCAAATACCATTTGATTTCTAATAGGGATTACATTTTAGCCTTGTGAAAATTGAACCTGTGACCCCTGTAGTGTTATGCTAAGCTAACCCAGACCACAGCATGGTGCACAAGTCTTGTGATCCATGCATTAGCTTACCACTATGAGTCATTCAGATGTAGAACACAGAGAACTTTCAATGCCGTTCGTATTATTTGTATCGTAGCCTGTGACCTTAAACTGTGAGGTGAGCCGCTATTGACGTTTATCTCGCCAAGCCCCTTAGGGGCTTCAAACAAGACCTAATCACACCAGCCACAACAACAGAACCTCTACTGCATTTATGTTGTAGCTACACAATTACCTCTCATAAGGAATCCATTAGCCCCTGTTTAGCACATTCACATTAAGGAGGGAGGAGGAGAGAAACAGACTGTGGCTATGGGAACAAAGGAATATTAAAAAAAGGACTAATCCGTTACATGTGAATGCCACATAGCAAACAAAAGCATGTTTTTCTCAACCCTAATTCTGATTTATTCTTCTTCAGTCATTCAACCTCTGACCAGCTCATGAAACCTTTCACATCTTGCCACTGAGAACACCTGGTGGGTGTTAGGTGAAGCCCTACGGAAAAAACCTTCACCCTCTACAGGGAGTAATGTGTTTTGTTTGAAATCAGTAAACGAAGGCTGGTTAGTACGACCACCTCAGTGTAACTGGCAAAGGCACAACTCTAGAGAAAAGTCGACAAAGCATTGCGTTGGAGAAAACCGAGAACTGCAGAGTCAAAATACTGAAGCAATCACTTTTTTTTGGAGGCAAAAGCAACAAATGTAAGAGTGAGAATACTGCTTCTGTCATTTAACTTCACATCTGTCTCCACATAGTATCTCTGGTTGTATGACATAGAAGGTATTTAGTTAGAAAGCCTTGACAGATGATTCTAGAGACATCATGGTCCTAAGATACGCTATCAGAGCCCACCTGATCATCTTTTAATGAATTGGTATCAGCTGAAATATGGTGATCAATTTCCAGTCTTGTGTGTCTTGTCCTGCTCAGTTTGATACTGTTGCAGTGTTCCTTTCCTCTATGACAGCCAGGCACTGCAGTGCTGCAAACTTTATTCCTACATATGCAAGTGTGAGAATCCAAACAATGATTTAGTTGCAGCAATGAGCGACTCTGGAGTGCTGGTGTTGTAAAAACTTCACAGACTTGCTCAAATGCTAACAGATCTCATCTCCTTCTTTTAACAGGATATTTTAGGTGTTTCAAATTAATTAAGTGAGTAATTTGGCACATTAAAAGTCTGTTTAATGTGCCAAATTACACATTCCCTGTGCAAGCTGTTGTCTGCATTCTGCCAAAAGTCTTTAGTGACAAAAGAACCTTCTTTCTGTAACACAATGCAAGTGTGTTTCAAAACTCCCCTTCTCCTAGTTAAATTTTAATTCATTTCATTTAAATAAATTAAAGCCTAAAAATTTTACAATTATTATGTCTGTGTTGTCATCAGACATCACTGCACAAATAAAAAATAAGCCTTAGTTAATCCTACAGCAGGGGAATGTACAGCTTTACAGCAGCAAAGGGGATAGTGCAAAAAAATATAGGGGCACCAGAAATGACTTTAAATACGAAGCAGTGCTGACTTTAGACTCCATCAGCTGCACAATGTCACTGGAAAACTCCAACACATAACATCAAAAGATCATTTTCCACTGCAAACTTGCGAGCCATTTTACGGGCCTAAACTTTTGTGTGCAGTCCAAGTGCAAGAACCACCCCTGTAGAACCTCTTTCAGGGCCGTTTTTAAGGGATAAAAAGTACCTACTCTGGGGAGAGCTCTTGAAAAACTGTTCTGTGGGTCTTGATGCAGATTGTTTAACCTTAGAGACAAATGTTGACCGGGCCATTTTCTGCCCTTTCAATGTCTTCGTTGAGGAGCAGTCTTTGTTCTTACATTGCCATCAACAACGTAGAATTCACCATTTAGGCTAATACATCAAACCCTCCATTGTTGTATTTTCTAAGTGTTCATAGAACTGAAATTACGTCCAGTAACTGCCATTTTTCATTGTTTGGTGCACTCGTAGTGAAAATCACAGTCAAAGCTGTTGAATCCTACACCGCAGTGGAAACAGAAAGGCTTAAAAGGCTGATTAGGGTTCCTGTAAATGTTCACGTCACCCTGCGCCTGCCCCGACTTCCTGCAGTAGAAAGTTGCCTAAAATGTGTGTCTCTGTGTGGGTAATTGTGCAAATCTGTGTGTATGTGTATGTGTGTGTGTGCACACATGCATTCCATATTACCAGGAATTAGCTTACATTTCAAAATACCTTGAAGACCCCATGCATCTGTTATCATTTTACAACCTGCCTGTAACTCAGCAGAGTACAAACCTCCCGAGCACAATGTGCTCCACTAAGCACCTCATTACCGAAAAAGGCCCTCTGTATCCCACTGAGGTAATAGTGGGAGAGAGGAACCTTTATATGATGGAGTCAACACAGCAAAATGACAGAGTTATTGTCCCTTTCATGCCAACACCTCTCTACTTCCAGCTTTTTCCACATTCATAGAACTGTGATAAGTTCCACACTGATTCAGTGCACAATATATATGATCCCAGCTGGCAACATGAGTGGGTATACCATCAGTACTGGTGATACAAGGTTTCATCCAGCAGCCCTGGGAGGTAAGTGGTCAGTGGATTATGTTATTGCAGAATGGTGTGTTTACTCACAAAGCAGGAAAGCAGTAGTAAGATCACAATGTGGCAGAAGTCCAAAGAGAAACATACAAACATACAAATGGTGCCACAAGATTAGAATCTGGCAAAATAACAATGCTGGTTCTTCAGAGAAAGAAAACTTTCCAATGTCACGGCTGCCTTGGCAGCAAATGTTCCATAGGTAAAAACTGTAACGGGTCATTCAAACCCAGTTCAGCAATAAAAAGACAGCAGCACAGGGGCGCCCCGATAGCCTAATGGTTATGTCGCGTGACCCACATGCAGAGACGTAGCGGCTGACCCGGGTTCGAGTCCGACCTCGGGCATTTACCGCATGTCCTTTCCTACTCTATCCACTGTCCTATCGAATAAAGGTGAAAAGCCAAAAAAATAAGCCTTTGAAAAGACAGCAGCACAACAGAATGAACATACAACGGAAATAGAACAATATGTATGATCAACAGGCTTACTAGAAATCCATCAGGTCCACACTTTAAGATAATGATACTCTTTCAATAAGATGAAAACAATTATCTGCTCTAATTTTACACAAGACTGATTGTTTGGTCTCAAGCATTAAAGTGAAATTACCCACAAATAACATTAAGTGATGGGAGGGGATGGGTGACTGAGGATGACTTAAGATCCACAAATTCCACAACAGTAGTCTACTGTCTAAAACATAAGATAGAAGATAGTCTATTTTAGCGCTGGATGTTGTACTCTGACACCTCTATATTGGCTATTATCTCTTATAACATGTAGGACCCAGTTGTGAATGGAGTAACTTTTCCCCACACTGTAGAGGCTGCTGCCTATGGCTCCCACTACATTTCTGTCTGACTGTAGTACTAACTGTGTCCATTTCACTCCACTCAGCTCCATGCTAATCTGTCCCTTTGTCTTCCCCGCAGTCTCCTCCACATCAGACACTGACAACCTCCAGGAAAGAAGGCATGCAACACAAACACATTCTTAAAAGCACATCACTGATCCACCTGGATGTCTGTGTACACACTAAGTCATAAATACATGTTCATTTACAGCAGTGTAATAACCTCCATTGCGTTTTTCCCCCCTATCGGCGTTTTTGGATTTCCAGGGCTCTGCGCACTGGCCCTGCTGCAGGCAGGCGGACATACACATGTGGAATGTGGAGGGAAGCACCCGCCTATAACAATAACACCACACACAAAACATAACCGGGACACGGCGAGTGGAGGAGTTGGGCCGAAATGCGAAATGAATCTGCAATGTGAAATGCCATGTGGTCTGAAACGCACGTAAACACGGTACAGCGACGAGACAAAGCGACGAGCTGCAACATTTTTCACTCATGTGCAGCGGCTAGCTCAGAACATTGCATGCTAACCGAGTGTTGGAGTCCCCCCAAAAAAAACCGAGCTGCGGAATCCTCTCTTACCTGATGTGGCATATCAACCTTCACTTTGTGCAGTAGCAGAGGGGGGCCCAAATGTCGGAGCCAGGTCGACAATCTTCCCGAACCAGTGGAGCTGAAGGCGGCTTTTTAACAATTTCCCCAAGCCGAAAAACTTTTTTTCCTCCGTATAAAACAAAACTGTCAACAGAGAAGAAAGGAGGGGTGAATTAGGATGGGCTATCTAACGGTCAGTCGGGGGGCTGGGGGATTGGGTAACGTTAGAGCCCCGGTGACGTCCCGTTATTTCTAGCACTGTTAACACCAAACGTCATTCAATAAATCTGGCACTTTACTGGTTGACTTGCCCGGGCGGAGGTAAACACCCCCGTGGATAAGTCTTTAGACCTTTCCCGAATTATTTGTGGTCATGTGAGAAATTCGGCACACAAGTTACACATGATGCAACTTCATTCAGCGAAAACTTTTAAGTTTGAAATCGTCCACAATGCTGGCTAACCGAACCCACTGTGTGTTTTGATTGTAAACCCATTACCGTCGCGTTAGTGAGACCTGTAGGTTGAACCTATGCCGAATTGACCATTTGTGACACGACTTAAGTCATGTTACAAGGTTTGTACATGTGCCAACACGTAAAGTCAAATACAGCTGCTACGTTTTAAAGGAGTTTTCCGTCTCCCTCTTTCTCCACACATGGGCGGACAAACGGGGCTCGGACACAGGCTAGCAAGAACACCAGCAGTACCAGCGGTCACAGTGTGAAAATGTCCTTTAATTTCCACACACTGTGCATATTATTGTGGATATTATTGTGCTGCAGTAGCGTGGCGGCTGTGAAATGGCCTCCCTACAATGACATTACGCCTAGGCTGACTGGCTACATTGTTTGTGTCAGCGGCATGTCAAAATATTGCAGCCCGCTAGAGAGCAATAACAACAGCTAACGTTAACAGCAGCACTCTTTAGTGGCCTGAAAAGCGCGTGTGGCACTCGGCCTAAAGCACTTTTTAGCGAAGCAAAACGAGAAAGTGGATAAGTAATAATGCTACAGCAGTGCTACAACACCCCTGACCACACGGGACAGCCACAAAGGTACGGGAAAGTGCAAAATAACTTACATTAGTCCATGCGAGGAGCAACGTAAGCACACGCTCGGTTAGTCCAGTTTGTTAGATCTGTATCAACATAGATGGACAGCACTTCTCCATGGTCCCGCCCCCGCGGTTTAGCAGTCAGGCATATCTATACATATATATAATCCCTCCAGTGTCCAATCACAGCGCTCCACTCTGGAAAAGTGTCTGCTCCCATTGGTTGAGAAGCACATCATTCTCGTGTTGAGCTTCCAGCTGTCTCCCTACCATATAGGGGTGTGTCGTGACGTAGCAGCCCCATAAGTAGTAAACAGTTCCACCAAAGAATAACACTTAATACAATAAATTAATGTACATGATTGCATATTTAAATTATTATTATTATTTTCTGAAGCTTGTGCTGCTTATGGTGTTTGCTTGCACGCATTTATGAAGACTGGAGTGACATCTATAAATGTCCCAACAATTATTATAACTGTAGGTTCACTTTGTGCTGAAAATTTCTGTTTGAGTATTGTTGTATTTTGAACTTAAATGTACTCTGTACCTCCACATTTCTCATCATGAATGATTTATGAATTGCCTATACATAATATATGAAAGTTCCAGCATCCTCTTCTCTCTCTCTAATTTCTCTGGCCTGGAAACTGCTGGTAACTGATAGTATACACATACTAAGAGCATAGGAAGTTAGAGGAAAACATTTTCACTCAACCACTGACCAATTGGGCCCTGAGGTGCTATACTGTGACACCCCTGAGAGGCATAATTATAGCACTTCAATCACCACATACCCAGTCTGTAATTAGTAGTGATTCTTTTCTTATATCTATCTCTCGTCAGAGCCACTGGGTGAGTTATCTATAGTGTATTTTTTCAACAACAAAAAAGGACAGGATATACAACTGCATTTTAGGCCTGTGGCTGTTACAGAGATCCAACCTATGATCTTTCAGTAACAAGGGGAGGTCAGTGCTGGAAACATGCCAGTGACCAATCCATAATTCTTGTACTTTTCAGAATAAACCCAATGATACAAAAGAGACAGGCAACATCAGCCCCTATATGACAATTTTTGAAAAAGGAACCTTGAATCCTGGTTATTGTGGTTTGTGAAAGGACTGGGGTGTTTTAAAGAAAGCTTTCTGTGCTATGTAAAAGGAGGCTTTTTATACACCATCCATCTTATTCATCATGTGATTTATGGCACACACACACACACACAAAAAAGTGTGTTTTTATGTAAGGCCAGAACTCGATTTTCTAAACTCAGTGTGAATTAGTTTAAAGCTATGACTAATAAAATGCATACAAATATTTTTTTTGTGGATTTCTCTGATTGGATAGGGGTGCTGGAATGTTGGTAGGGGGTGGGGGTTAAATTGTAAATTAAGTTTGTTCTTAAAGCTACTTCAAGTTGATTATTCAGACAAAACTGAAGTTCTTGTATTTGGCCTTAAGCATAGAAGACTCACACTATCTAACCAGATAGTTACTCTGGATGGCATTGCCTTGTCCCCCAGCACAACTGTGAGGAACCTTGGAGTTATTTTTGACCAGGCTGTGTCCTTCAAATCCCACATAAAACAGTTCTCTAGGACAACCTTCTTCCACCTGCCCAATACTGTCAAAATTAGGAATGGACTGAAAAACTAGTCCATGCATTTGTTACTTCTACTCTGGACTATTATAATTCCTTATTATTAGGATGTTTGAATAATTCTCTTAAAAACGTCCAGTTGATCCAAAATGCTGCAGTCAGAGTTCAGACAGGAACCAGTAAAGGAGATCATATTCCTCCCATGTTAGCTTTTCTTCATTGGCTCCCTGTAAAGTCCAGAACAGAATTTGAAATCCTTCTCCTCACATACAAAACCTTTAATAACCAAGCTCTATTAAGACATTATTGTTCCAAAAGAGTATTTCACTCTCAGACTGCAGGTTTACTTGTGGTTCCTAGAGTTTCCAAAAAGTAGAATAGGAGTCAGAGCCTTCATCTATCAAGCTCCTCTGTTATGGAATTAGCTCCCTCTCTACTTTTAAGATCAGGCTTAAAACCACCCCTTGGTTATGCTGCTTTAGGTTCTGACTGCTGGGGGACTTCCCATGATGCACTGAGCATCTCTCCTCTCCTTCATTCTCTTTACATTTATTCACAAATATTATATGTCACTAGCTTTGTGTCCTCTCCCCTGTGTGTTTTTATCCTCTCTGCAGGTATCTCTGGCTCTGGAGCTACACATTACTGGCCTCACCAACCTTCCCAGTGTTTATCGTTCTCTTCTGCACTATTTGTTTTTTTCTCTGCTATCCACTCACTCTCCCCTTTATCCTCACCCCAACTTATGATATAGTATAATATATTCTACACTATACTATATTATACAGTACTACTTAATTACTTTAAATTCATATACTATACTACAATTTGTACTATATTATGGTAGACATTATGATGTTATACTGCATAACATAGCTATGCCATACTACACTATACTGTAATATA
>OMNN01059371.1:4398-16082 GCA_900302755.1 Chromis chromis
CATATGTGGGTGATCCACGTAGGTAGTTTATGGCTCCATAAATAATAATCCGTCCTCAGTATTCCACAGGGAGCATGGTGTCCAAGTCACCTGGTGGATTTACATTGTATGTTTGACAGATTTGTAGCTTGACTTCTTCTGTAGCTTATGTACAATAATGTATGGCTTATTTTGGTATGATCTAGAACCTCCCAGTTTGGGACTAGAGCCCTGGAACAGTAAAGAATGTGAAAATCTACAATATTTAATATAGCATGTTGTGTCTTTGCATTGCATCTGTAGTTTGAATTAGAGTCACTGGGTATGTCACATTGCACTGAAATATTGCTGCAACTGTGCCATCACTGATCATATTCACAAATGCAGATAAATATGTTTGCCATATTTAAAACTTCAGCCATGAAACGATGACAAACACTGCACAATTATACAAAAATCGCACACCTCATATTCTTTACATGGTTAATTCTTATCTTGCAAATTGGCATGGTGGTCATCTTATGATATTTTGATTCGCCGACCAAAAAGTGCGTGTCCTTTTGTGTTTGTCCTCTAGCAAGTAAAATGGGTACAATACGGGGACATGTGCTGCCTGCAGATTAAAGGACTTCAAACAGAAGCAGGCAGGACTACAGAACAGCAAGTGGGTGGATGCTTTGAAGAAAACATAGAAACAAGTAATTGTGTCTGCTGGTAAAGACATCAGTCTATATTTTTGTATAGAAATTGTGTGGACGGCTGTGATGTATGAACAAAAAATAAATGGCCTTTTGTTATTATTTGTCTCATGCTTTGAAATCAGTACAAGTCAGTTGCAGGATTGTTATCTTAAATTAGTTGGTACCAAAAAGTTTGTTCGATATGGTATTGTTTTGTCTTTCCTTCTTATATGTTATCATTTCCTTGGTAAACATTCATTACAGTGTTGCATGGTTGGTGACACACAAGGATATGCGATTTAAATGAATTAGATTTTCAGCTTTTAATGGTTTTGTGGTAATTAAATTGCATAATCACTGGAGAGTGAGGTTGTCATATTTTGAACAACTTAGTGCTTATGCTGTCTATTCTCTATCTTACTAGGGGAATTGATATAAAACCTATGTTTTAATCAAAGAAATTATTTATGTGCCGTTTATGAAAATGGCCATAACCCTGACTTCTTCTACAGTTTTGGGAAAACTGGGAGGACACCTGGGAGGCAGCAGCTCTTTTCTTTAAAAGGATGTGATTCAGAACAAGCTCCACTCATGCATAAAACAGAAGCGGAACACAAAATTGCATAGTAAAATATTGAATTAGTTTTCACTGGTGTATGTGACTATTACTTAGGCCTGCTGCCGTAAATCATACATAGAAAATACCACCCATGGCACTACACAAGTAATTAACAGTATAAACTGTATTAAGGATCTAATTATGATTAGGATGTGATGCAATTCCGTTACACCAAATGGCTTTCTCTTGCCCTGTATGCAAATACACTACATTGTTTACCTTAACACACCATGTGTCTATGATGACAGAAATGCTCATTACCCAGCCACAATGCACATAAATGTTCCTAATCACAGCAATAATTTAGATACACTTTATGCCCCATACACTAAAATGATTTATTCTTCAATTATCAAATCATGTGCCGTTAGCTAGATACCTCATAGGGTCAAATCTCAATGCACTTATTTGCATTATTTGTGATGACCTAAGGAGTCTCGTTTTCAACAAAAAGTATACTTTTTAAAAGAAATTTGTACCCGTATTTAAAATCGAGTGTCAGCCAATGTGTGGTATTTTCAATGATGGAAGTAAAAAATGTGTATTCACTTTAGTGTGTAGCCAGTTTACTTTGATACCAGTGTGCTGCCCTGCTATGACGGAGAAGAGATGCCATCTTGCTGATGCATGAATATACTAATGGCTTGGATGCTATTATGTCAGCAAAAATCAGGAAGGAGCTTCAGTGAAACAGCATATGAAGTGATGACTAAACCATAATTTTTCCAAAATGTCATAAAGTTTTCAGACCACTGGCTGGTTCATTAGCTATCTTGTTAGAATATTTATATATTTTGGTAAAATAAACCCTTATTAAAGCTAAGTACACGTCTTTTTGGGTTTTGCAAAAAAAAAAAAAGTGATGGCAATGACAAGTTGTAGTGGAATGGGAGGCTGCATGGTGGAGTATTTCTTGGCCGAACGTAATAACTTCACTAACCTACCAGAGGAGACCTCAGGCCGGGCTCACACTACAGGAGTTTTAACATCCTAACAGATATTCATCTCTCTAATCTCAGACATGCACCACAGTACATGATTTGAAAAATAATGGTGCATCAGACGCTAATGTGATTAAGATTACTGTTCCAGAGGGTGCAGTCAGGGAGCGGAGCGCGACCTCATGTGACCTCATGGGGAAGCAGATGCAAATAAAATGGAGACTGTGGCACAGCAACTGGCTGTAATGCTAAATAATACTTTGCAATAAGAAAAAAAAAGCAACATACTAACACAGTTTTTATATTCCACAGCAAGAACTGGGGCTGAGATTGTAATTATCAGTTTTAGTATCTGTAGCTATTGTTAGCCTCAAGAGTTGGAATGTTTAGCGTGGCTTGACAAAGGCCGTCCGCTGCTCTGGGTGCTTTTGTAATCATCACACCCATTCTGATTTCAACTTGTAAATATCAAACATATTTGACATTAATCAGCACAGCCCCAATGAATCTGGAAGCAACTCAGGAGGTTTAAGACTGGATCTGTAAACCACAAACATTACCAGATAATCTGGTTCAGACGAAGGTCCCAGACCAGATTTCTCTGCCGATTGTCAGGAAGGACGAAACGGGGAAATCGGCCCAAAAGTAGTGTAAACCTTCCACTAAACCACAGGATGTACTTCTTAGGCTTTTGAAATTTGTGTGGATGAAACAAATGACATCTATGACACATGAAGAAATTTGAGCTTTAGAGCTGTTGGTAGGTGGATTTTGTGACCGTCGGACAGAGGCAGACTCTGATTTGAGCTGTGCAGCGGCATAATTAACATGTGTCTGCTGTTCAACTGTTTTTTACGCAAAACCCCAGTTCATAAATCTGAGGGCTTCCTCCACTTCCTTTGGAATGTTAATGTGGAGTGTTGACGCTGTGGAGAACAAAGGTGAGAGTCATGTCTGCTCAGGTAATCCTGTTGGTGTCAAGCAGGCTCAGCTTTTATTTTCTAAAGGCAAGAGGAGACAAGGAGGGAGACAGACAGACAGACAGACCGGCAGGGAGATAGTTATGCTCATCATTAGAGAGGCGTGCAGACTGATAGAGGGAGAGAAAATGAGTGGAATATTAAAATCTTCATAACAAGACGGATACTCTGATATTATTCGTATCTAAGTGTTTAGGGAGATAGGTGAGGGTAGATGACAAAATATAAGAGATGACACTCAACAGAAATATGCAAAAGAGAAAAGTAAGAAAAAAGAAGTGAAGAAACAGAGTATGTAGCAGTCATTTGACTTAATTACATCTATTGCTCGGCTCAGAAAGATCTAATTCATGTTTCTAACATCAGCTACATTAATTAGAAGCAATATCTGAGCTATTGTGCCCTTCCCCAGTGTCATTCAGCCTTCATTACAGCCACTTTGATACTGAAATGAAACAGCCTTCAGCCGAATTGCGGCCATTATACCGCAGAGGCTTGCTGCTATTCAGCCAAAATTACATAGTCAAGTTCCTTTTGGGTTTAGCTTGCTCTGTCTGGGTCGGTAATTTGTTATTCTGAACGCTTGTGTGTCTGTGTCTGATGGTGCATCTCTACATAGGAATGTGTGAGCTTGCATGCCAATGTGTAATAGCACATTTGTTTATGTTTTAGTGCATTCATGCAGATTTGATTACGCGGTCAATGGTAGCTCCCCGTGTATGTGTTTAAAAGGACACAAAGCGTTGCATTAAAGGGCAGAAAAGACGTCCATTTAAATCAGGCAGAAGGGACCCGCAGGCTACGACAAATTACAGTACATCTAGTGGAGAATGCAGAAAAACACATACAACAACAAGAGCTGTGCAGAGAAGCTCACAAATCCACATTTCACCTTACCGGCAGTTATGAGGAAACGCACACTAATGCACTTGTTTGGGAGGTAAACACACTCACATTAACCTCTGCTTTATTGAACTCTTACAGGTAGAGCTAAAGCAGGAATTCCTTATTGAAATCCTAATCTTACCATCTCATAGCAGCAAAGTGGGTGCAATAAGTCAGCGCAGTTTACATCAGGTATTCTTTTTAGTGAAAAGACACGCATACGCACTTCTAGTTGTCTAGTAGCTGCACTATACAGCCTGAAAAAAAATCAACAATCAACATTAGGCAGCTGCAAAAACAACATGTTGATGGTTAGTGGTAAAGGTGTGTTGTTTTCGCCGAATGATGGAGAAAACAACACTTACCCTGGGATCACATTGAGGCTTGTTTTTTAATATTCTGCTATTTCTGGTTAGCTCTTTCATTGCTGTTTACTGTCATCTAACTCAGTAAAAGATATACTACAACCATCTGGTGCTTTTATGTAATACCAGCCATAACGGGTCTGCTAAGTGATTTCAAATTCTGAATAGTGAAACAGGACCACAGATCAGCAGCAATTTACTCAGAGCTTTTGTTTTATGGTTATTCACTATAATAGCAAAAATGTGTGCAGTGCAGTGAGACTAATATGCAGTTCTTTTGAATTGGAGTCATAACAGTCGGGCTTAGTGCAACTGCTGTGTGTGAATAATTTATAGATGCTGGAAAATCCACCGATGTTATAAAATGCTGCATAAAAAAGATTTTTTTTTTTTATATGACACAGCAGTGATTGAATTTGATTGGAAACTCTTCCCGTCAACTGTTTGAGCACTAAGAATAGCACTGCTAATTTCATAATTGAAGAGACATGTTAGCCTCTGTCACTGCTCAATATGTTAAGAACCTCCACCCACACACACACACACTCTCATTCGTCTCCCTTCACAATCTTTTCCAATGAGTGACACCGTTAATCCACTTTTCTGCAGACACTTACTCCTGTTCTCCCCTGTTTCATTGTCTTTTATCCTTCTTTTCACTTTGCTAACATCTCTGCTGCACCAAACCCCTCTTCATAAGAGAAATAATTAAATTTTAGTGTCACTGTATAAACCCTCTACCTTATGTGCTTAAGTCTAATATTCAGCCTTGGGGATTATTTTGTGAGAAAAAAAATCACTTTTCAATGCAGTTAATTTTCTAAACATTTAGAATAATGATTTATAGTAATTTTCCAACCAGTATTTAAATGATTGCGTATGCATTGCCTTTTATTGATATATAGTAAAATGTGTATACCTTTGAAGGGCACTTGCTGCAGCAAAACTGCATTAGCAGCTCAACACACAAATGTCACAGACACATGCACACAATCCTCTTGTCCAACCTTGTCACACCGCTCACTAACCAATCTTCACACACCCAACTGAAAAGAGTGCCGCGGTTAAAATTTACAACCCCATGCATCTTAAGCTTGTATGTTTATTGCCCGAAATGGCAGGATGAAATCAAATTCATTACAAGGCACTACATCATTCTGAGCTGCCTGCCAGGGGCTTTATGTTCACGCCGCAGCCCAGCTTCCCACCGTGGAAAATAGTGAGCAGGAGGTAACATGACGTGTGAGTGTGTGTGTGTGTGTTATAAGCGTGTGCGTTTGCTTAGCATGTTAATTTTGAGGCCTCCATGTAATACAAGTGTCAGGCGAGGGCTGTTAGAAGGGGTTTGTAAATATTTTCAGCCGGGGACTGGAATTTAGTCTCTCTCTGTGGTTCCCAGCCTCATTAAAACATATTGCTTTTCTTGCCTGCTTCCCATTTTGGATCTAGACCTGGAGCATCGACGGCAGCAGCAGCAGCAGCCAGGCCCGCTCTGACACGGGCTGAATGTGTAGCACATTGTGAGTTATGAGATGCAGTATGGTTTAGGATTAAATTCACTGTTATCTTTCTTTACACGACGCAGGCTCCATCTCGCCTGTGATGAGGAGCTCTCGCAACAAGATGGCCAGAGAGGGAAAACTTGTGTATATCAGAGTCTTGCTTTCTCTTCGTTTCAGTCCATATCCCCCCCCTCATTCAGTGCTTTCACCTCCCTCTCTTAAACCTCCTCTCCTTCCCCCTCTCCTCCTCCTTTATTATGTGTCATCCTTGCCTTCCTTCCTTTCTACCCTCCCTGACTCAAGATGTTCACACCGAACTGTGTAGAATGGGATTATGGCTCCTGTCAGATTTACTAAATAAACACTCTTTACTTCTTCCACCCTCAACCTTTTTCTGCTCCCCCTCTCCTGGTGTCACCATCCTCTTTTACCTTCCCCTCACCATGTACTCTTCCGTTTTCTACCACTCCGCTCCTCCTCTGTCAGTCCTCCTTGTCTGTCTTTTTTTATGCTAGCTCTCCCCAGCACCCCCACTCCCCCACCCGCAATAAGAGTGACAAGATAAGAGATTGCATTTCTCTGCTCAGCAGTCCGAGCTTGAAGAAGGTGTCATGTTTAAGGAGGGGAATACCTGACACCACACATCAAACCTTTGTAACATTTCAATGGGCTTCCTATTTCTCTCCACCACATCTTGTCAGACATCAGCCTATTATTGACAGATTGTGGATTAGAGAAGTGGAGGGGGGGGAGACGAGGGCTTTCAGCAGATTGCTGCTATCTGTGTTTGCTGCTATCTACAGTACAGAGCGCTATGGGACAAACGCTTGAGGAGGCAATAGGATTTTCTCTGCTTGGATGACAGTGTATAAGCGATGTCAGGTTGTTGTACTGCGCGGACCCGACAAAAGGTACACGCTACAGGGGAAAACAAGAGAGGGAAGGGGAGGTATGGATTTAATCAAAGGAAGAACAAATCCGAAACCAGTCGCAGGGAAGCGAGAGCAGAAGCAACCTCTGATGGAAAGATGGAGAAAGATTTCAAATTATCTGGCACCTGGTTACCTGGTATAACTGTCTACTTTGACATGACAAGCTGAAGTGAAGGGGCACTTACCTGTTTTGAAACTTTAGGCCATATCATGTTGTTCTCATCAGCAGAGTTGGTTTGCTCAGTTGACTTGAAACTGTCATGGCCGGATGGATTGATGGAGTAAGTATTGAGTGACGCTGAAACGAGTCGTTTGAGTATAAATACCAACCGCTTGTGTCCCTGCTGCTGAGTTATACACGCACACAGCAATCATGCAGCATCTGTCTTCCATAAGTCCATCTACAATGTAAAATTGCCTACTTACAGGATTCTCAGACTACAATTAAAAGTTCCCCTATAAACTGAAAAAAAGTACATAAAGCACAGCAACGCAAGATGCTTCCCTCTTCCAGGAGGGACAGTTTATACTGTCTGTTCAGAGTAGGCAGGGGAAAAAAAAGAGTTAAATGACAATATGGAGAAACAGGGGTACCCAGTAACTCACTTGGTAGAGGGCACAGACCATGTAATAAGACTGAGTCCTTACTACAGCAGCCTGGCTTTGATTCCTCCCCTGGCCCTTTGGTGCATGTCATCAACTCTTTCTCCCTCCTTCCTTTCTCTCTTCAGCTGTTTCTATATAATAGAGGCAAAAAGCCTAAAAAGATGAGAAATAAGAATGGCAGTATAGGTAGATAGAGTGGTCAGACCTGAGCAGATAAAATGAAATCTGTCGCACTGGTGATACTCTTCATCAAGACAATAAGAAAAATTGTTTGATGGAGTGTAAATGCAACACATGTATACTGCCATGAAAAATAACATTATGAAAATGCAAAGTTGATAATTGGGCTCATTCAACCTCCGCCCTCTCCTCATGACTTCTGTGCAGGGACTGGCATTTTTCCCTTGTAGGCTTCATGGTCTAAAAGTACTCCCGACTCTCTGTCCCACACCACGTCCACCTAAGCAACACAGTCCCTACTGGTGATATCTGGTCCAGGCGAGCCACTCAGCACCTTCACCTCCCGTAGTGCAGTGGCTTCACCGTGGTTGCCCTCCATGCACCTCCAGGCTTTACTTGGTTTTTTGTTTTTTTGTTTTTTTCTGTATGTATGAATGTGAGATCATTCTTCTTCTTAACATTAAATCATTACCTGGGTGTCAGCCTAAAGTGGTTCAATTAAAAGTAGGTTTTTTAAGTTCAAAATAAACCTTTTTTTCCCGCTGGCTTATTAAAAATAGGTCATTTAAAAATGATCAGTAATTATTGAATATATAGGCTGAATATAATCATTTAATCATGGTAGCTTTTATCGCCCAGCCCTATCCAAAATGACTGGAATGAGGCTCTGCAAACCAAAGGGGGACTGAGGGGTCTCACAACAGCTGATTGTTCTCACAGAAAAAAAAAGCCTCTGTTCTGACACGTGTCTCTTGATATTATTGAAATATGAACCTGCATCTGGCACTGTTGATGCAGGAAAGCAGATTAAACGGTGGGGTGTGGCTTTACTAATTAAATAACCGGTTTGCCCGCATTGCGCCCAGATTTCTCCCCACATGAACATCTGATCACAAAATTAGCCAGGAAACATCGTCTCACATGTGGGCTGGCTCAATGGAGCCCAGGGATCTGACAGTAAATGTGTGCCCGGGTAGAAAAAAAACCTAAAAAAAAATCATACTGAAAAAGACGACTCTGGCTGACGGCTCTGACAGAGAAAAAAAAGGAGGCAGAGGGTGAAAACTGAGAAAAAGAAAATGAGGGAGTCCAGTTGGCAGGTAGGTTTGGAAAATTCAGAGAATTATGAGAGTCAAGAGAGAAGGGAGGAGGAGAGAGCCAAAAGAGAGAGAGGAGACTCACTGATCACCACCAGAGGAAGAAGCAGCAGCCGGTAAGATGGGCAGAAGAGCCCCAGAAAGACAGGTGGACAGGATTTGGAGTGTGAATTTTCACTTGGGAAGATAAATTTTAATTGAAATCTGTTAACGGTAAATGAAGTTTATTTTAGTCCATTTAGAAGCCCTTTACCTTAGTCGACTCTTTGACAACTTGGATTCATAAGGGGAATGTGGATTGGCAGAATGCACAAAATTAGCATTTTGCTGATGTTCAAGTTGGTAAATACTTTTGATATTTTACTGGATGCTTATGAAGCAAGTCATTTTCGTGGCATTAATAGTTTTCTGTGACAGTGTGCTCTAAACCTTACATCTCAGTCTTATGTATACCTGCCACCGGCCAAATCCACTTATAGATTTTGATTTATTATTACTAATATACATTCAGCAGCTCAGGAAGTAATAAATATCTGGCCTCAGGTGTCCCGGCTCGGCCTAGTTCAGCATGAGTTTGGCTCAGCAGAAACCTTCCCCTCCGCCACATCCCAGAATAGGACTGTGACTGCTATCATCCCCAAGAGACCGGTGAAACCCATCGAAACACATCAGAGTTAAACTGCTTCAAGTGTCCAAAGTGTTTAATATCTAGGCAGGACATCAGCAGGCCATGCCAATGTTGCCTCTCACTCAGGGCCAGAATGGTGGAGATGAGAGATGGTTCACGACTGCAGTTTCACTAAATGATTGAATTTTGAAGGCAGAGTGGTGACACTGTGGAGAGGGATTGCACTGGAACGGCATCAGTCACAGTGCAGATGACAGAGTGGACGCTTGGTAAACAGCTAGACTGTGGACATATTGTGAGGGGCTGTAAAGGAGAGAGGAAGGTGTGAAGGAAGGGACGGAGGATATGACTGATGGTAGGAAGGTAGGAAATACGAAATAAGGAAGGAAGGAAGCAACAAAATAACGATAGAATGAAGAAATACAGGGATGGGTAGTGGATGAAAAGAGGTTGGGAAAAGATAGGCCAACAAATAAAGTGAGGGAAATTGGTTTGGAGGATATGGGCATAACATTCGTCACAATTTGAGTCGCCACAATCACACTCTGGTATGAATGTAACTGTCTGGGTGGAATGAGAGTCGAAACAAGCCGCAGAGCTTGTCCTTAAAGTTGCAGTTGAGGCAAATGTAATATTGATACTCTCAGGCCATCTGAGGCCATTGGAGCAGCTATCTCCTGAGGCTGTACTATTAAGCAGGGAAATATCATTTCATTATGTGGCTTTAAGCAGTCATACGAAGCTGGTTATCAACTCCTTAAGTCAACCGACTGTTTGTGAACCAGGCTATTGGCATCAGATGACCAATTGCAAACATGGACAGGTCTAGAGCTGCATATTTCAGAACAAACCGTAATCTAAAGCTAATATGAGGAATTTAGAAATATAATACAGGCTAAAAGCAACAGAGCAGCCAAAATCAGAAAGGAAGGGGCCGTAAAAAATAGAGATTGGCTGTTTGGGTTTTTTTGTGGGCTCATGCCAGTTACAAGTAATCAAGGAGACCAATCACTGAATTTTGTAACCAACATTAATTAAATGTTGTATATTACCTGGACATGGTAGAAGGGGACCTGTCAGTCGAACTCAGCTACTTCATTAATCAGAATCAGAATCAGAATCAGAATCAGAATCTGAATCCTTTATTGATCCCCAGAGGGGAAATTCAAGTGTCGCAGTAGTACCCAGGCAGAGAAACAATATAGAAAAAAACAAACAAAACAAACAATAGATAGATAAATACAAAAAATAAAAAATAGATAAGAAAAATACAGATGCAGTGTATGTGATTGTATACAAGTAAAGTGTCCAGATAAGTGTCCAGATAAAGTGACTATTTTTAATTAGTATAAGGTGCAGTGTAAAGTGCGCAAGCAGGAGTGCAAGTATTGGTCAGCATTATTACAGTCAGTGGCTTCCACTGTTATTAAACAGTCTGATGGCACAAAGGAGCGCCTGAACCGCTCCGTTCTGCTCCTGGGTGGGATGAGGCGCTGACTGAATGCGCTGCCCATCTGCCACAGCTCCTGGGATGGGTGGGATTGTTCAAGATGGCATTAATCTTGTCCCTCACCCTCCCCTCAGCCACTGACTCCAAACTGTCCAGTTCAAGTCCAACCACAGAACGGGCCTTCCTCACCAGCTTGTTTATCCTGTTGGCCTCACCAGTCTTGATGCCCCCCCACCAGCACACCACAGCAAAGAATAGTGCGCTGGCCACAACAGACTCAGGAAGAACAGCCTGCTCTGCCCCTTCCTGAAGAGGGCTTCGGTGTTGTGGGACCAGTCCAGATTATTGTTGATTTGGACCCCAAGGTACTTGTATGAGTCCACTCTCTCCACTTCCTCCCCCTGGATGATGACTGGGGCAGGGGACCTCCTGTTCCTCCAATAATCCACCACCAGCTCCTTGGTCTTCCCGATATTGAGCTTCAGGTGGTTGCTGTTGTTCCACACAATGAAGCTCTCTATCAGTTCTCTGTACTCCCCCTCATCGTCGTCAGTGATACATCCAACTATGGAGGAGTCGTCAGAGAACTTTTGGAGGTGGCAGGAACCGGAGTTGAAGCGGAAGTCTGAGGTGTAGAGAGTGAAGAGAAAGGGGGCCAAAACAGTACCTTGGGGTGCGCCAGTGCTGCATGTCACCACCTCAGAGACACAGCCGTCCACTCTGACATACTGCGGCCGGCCTGTGAGGTAGTCAGTAATCCAGGCTGTGGTGTCAGGGTGCAGGTGCATCGCCAGCAGCTTGTCCCTTAGGAGGCAGGGCTGGATGGTATTAAACGTGTAA